>JAHHUM010000524.1:0-44608 GCA_036173005.1 Crenichthys baileyi | reverse complement strand
ATATGGGGAAAGAAGATATAAAACATAACCCTGAAAAGATTAGACTCATCACAGAAATGCCCAGCCCCACCAACATTACAGAGCTATGGCAGGTGACTGGCATTATTAACTATCTGGGGAACTTTCTTCCCGATCTTTCAGCTGTCATGCGCCCCATTAGTAGCCTAATGAAAAATGTTGCCGTGTGGAATTGGTGTGATACATAAGAGCAAGCTTTTCCAAAAGTGAATGCTATGCTGAACACTGTACCAGTCTTATGATGCAACTAAGCCAACAGCAGTTTGTGCAGACATAGTAGCTATGCTTTGGGGGCTGCTCTTTACCAGGAGCAGGGAGACAAGCTCTAGCCCTATTACCTACTGTTCATGGACATTGACTGAGACAAAACAGAGCTATTCCCAAACTGAAAGGAATGCTTTGCCAGTGTATTGGGCTTGCGAGAGGTTTGCAAGGTATTTACGAGGAATAGCAAAAGTTCTGTTTACAAACAGATCACAAATCTCTTATCCCATTGATAAACTCTTATGACCTGGACAAATCACCTGTCAGATGTCAGTGGTTATTAATGTGACTGATTAAGTTCAGTGTGGTAGTGTGAAGGCCTACGTACAGGCATTGTTAGAGAAAAGACCTATATTGGGAGATAGGCTAGGCTCTATAAGATAGGCTACTGGTCAGGATAAAGTTCCTCAGATGCTATGTAATCTTAGGCTGGCCCACAGCACTGGCACAGATTCCCCACACACTGCATGGTTTTCATGCTGCCAGAGCCCATCTATCAGCGGCTGATAGCTTGCTCTTTATGATGACAGAATTGTTGTCCCATCTGTGTTACAGAAACATGTAATCTTACAAATAATGAAGGACACCAGGCCCTTACCAAAGGCTGGAGCAGGGCTAACGTGACAGAGTGGTGGTCTGGGATAGGCTGGGACATCACAGAAATGGTCAAATAAGGTGACTTTTGCCTGAGGAATAAACCGGGCCAGAGGAAAGAGCCACTGACGTCTATTCCTTTGGGAAATGGTCTGTGACAGAAAATTGCAGGTGACCTTTGTGATCAAAGCGGTTAACAATACGTAAGAGTCATAACATGCCTGAAAGGTCTCTTTGTCAGGTGGGGGATCCCGCTGGAGTTGGTACCTGATGATGGCACCCAGTTTACTTCAGCCAAATTCAGGCAATTCAGTGAGACATACAATTTCAAATATACAGCATCTAGTACCCATTTTCCACAACGTTGCAGCAGTTTTGCCATAGCTAAACAGATTCTAAACAGATTCTGCAAAAGCAAGATCCCCAGTTGGCTCTTCTGAGCTACCGAGCCGCTCCACATACTGCCACTGGTGTTAGTCTAGCACAGCTGATGACTGGCCATCAAATTAGGGCAACCATTCCCGTTCTGCCAAAATAGCTCTGCCCTGGTCCAATTGATAAGGAGAATGTCAGGATGAAAGACTGCCAAACTATGGACTCCAACTGTTTCTTCTACCACAGACATCACTCTGCCAGACTCCTGCCAATGCTGCGGCCAGGCCAGAGGGTCAAGCTAAATGGAGAAAGTGGCTGGACTACTCCTGCTAAGGTCATTGCCAAGGCACCGGACACTAGATACTACTATGTGCAGAGAGAACAGGGAACCACTGCACGAAGAAAAAGGAGACACATCCGAGATGTGACTAAGAGTGCAACCAAGGTCACACTTGATGAGACTTGTTCCACTTAGTGACAGAGGTCTCTCTCCCTTCCAGGCAGAGGCTCCAGTCAGTCTGTTGGCTACTACACCCCCTAGCCAGAGACATGGTCCACAGAGGACTACGTGGCTTTCTGGCTTCTTCCCTCTGGCATCAACTGGAAAAATTATGGCAGCCCAGACTGTACTGTAGGAGCATGCAAACTGAGGGTACCTACGTGTACTGGGCTCATACATGATAGTTTTCAAACCTGCTGCAGCACATACAAATTCCAGGGAAACAAGGAAATACAAGAAAACACCTCTGAAGGTTTAATTTGATTAAAAACTAATGTCTGTATACTAAAAGACCCTGATTGGTTCCATTTTGTGATGTCATCAGAGGCTTGTTGTAAAACACCTAAACAGAAATACCGACCATGATATGTTGTTCTGCAGGAGACAAGCTATATCTGGAGAGATTTTACAGATAGGTCATGCTGGTGATACAAATAATTAGAAATCAACTTAGAACCAAGTTTTAATTTTTTTCAGCTTTTATTCAGAAACTAAACCACAATCTGCAGACGTCAGAGTTTTCATCCTGGAAACCAGTTTTCCTGATTCAGCTCAGTTATGTGTCTAAATACAGGATCGGAGTCTCTGACATCAGCTTTATCTGACGTAATTAGGACGACGGCAGCAGACCAGTAAAACACTGTTACTAGTTCAACTCAACACCTAAAAAAACAGGAGTTTCAAAAAATCTTCTTTCCCTTTTTCTAAATTTATGTTTTTTCTCTAAAGAAAAGATACAAACTAAGAAAACTCAGTGAATTGGTGCTGATAAACAGGATATCAGACCCTGACAGGAACCACAGTTACATGAAATTGGCAGCTTGGTTCTGAAAGAGAACCAGATTGAGTTTTGTTTCAGGTTCCTTCCACAGTCCTTAAACAGAAAACCCACTGAGACAACTCCAAGCTCACACTCACCCTGATCCAGATTCTTCTCTTACTAAATGGAGTCTGAACCTGTCTCTCCTGATCTGATACCTGACTCTAATTGACTCACCTGAGTCTCCGTCCCCTGTCAAGGTGAATTTACCTGTGTTTAAACACTTTTACCTTAATTTCTTCTTCCCTTTGTATCAACAGTAACCTTAGCTGTAAAATACTGAGGACACATTTAAACTGTGTTTTAAGGACGTTTTCTCAGTTTTTAGCATATTTCCAGTCAACATATTACTACTAGAAACTTCTCAGCAGAAATACTGGGAGAATATCTCATATGTTTAGTTAAACTTTAATGTTTCTTTATTTCTGCATTGTTAAACATTCTACTTCATTTCTATATCGATCATTTTCTCCCTGAAATCATCTTAAACTTTTCAGTAATGTTCACATGGTGAGTTTCACTTTCTCACAGCTTGGAGTCAAAGAAAATGTTTATTTCATTTCTGACTGTGAATCTTCTAATTTTTTTTTTAATTAAAACCAATCAATCTGGAAGAAGATCCCAGTCAGAGCTTCAGGTCCAGTAAAATTCTAGTTAAAAGCCCGAGAAACAGGTTAGATCAGACTTGTGTGGATGTGGATCTATTGTGACTCTCAGCAGGGTTAGCTAAGTCTGATTTCAGGACTCGATAAAGTGTCTCCAAGTGTCCTGTCACACTGAAATGTTTATGAGCAGCATCCTAAAAAACAAGCTGGGAAAAAGGGTTTGGTCGGAGAAAATTTTTTCCGGGGGGAAACACTGGGGCAGGGTTGGGGGAGGGATCCCAAGTTCCTTCAAAGTAAATCTGAGGAAAGTGGTACTAAAGAGTTCATGGAATGTTAAAGCTTCATGTATGGGGTAAGAACGCTGTCAAAAACAATGTGTATGTAAAGATGGAAATGTGTGCATATTAGTCAACAGTTTGCATAAGTAAAATACAAAAGAGGTATTGTATATTTTCTCTATAAGAATACAAAATAAAACGTTACAGTTACCGTTTCTCACACCTCAGCTTCGAGTTTGTCTTCATGTGTCCCTGTAGGAAGCTGCTGCTCTCCCTCTGTGGGACATGCAGCAGCACCACCTGCTGTCCAAGCCAATTAACTGCACCAATCAATTCTAGAAAAGGAGCCACCAGCGCTGCAAAAAAGCCAGGACCAAAAGGGGGTTTTGGATTAAATTGATTTCTTTCCTGGTTTTAATTTTTTTTGCAGTTTTTTTCATCTTTTAAAAACAAGTCCTTTACATTGAGGTGTTCCCCCCACCATTTTTTTACCGGGCCCCTTAGGGGCTTTTCCCGGGCCCGGGGGGGCTAGTCAGTTTCCGCTTTTTTCCCCCTCAGAATTTTTTTTTTTCCCTCTTAATGACAACCCCAAAAGGGTCAAAAAATCATCCGTATATTAACTCGTTGTTCTAATACATAAATAACGGGATGCGTCGTTTTTTACATGCAAACACTTTGTGAATCACTGATAGATCATGATAGATATAATAGATAGATAGATAGATAGATTTAAGAATAGATGATAAAATAGGATAGATAGACTAATAGATAGATAGATAGATAAAAGGGTAGATAGATAGATAGTTTAATAATAGATAGATAGATTAGATAAGAATAGATAGAAAAGTTTTAGAAGTTTTAGAATAAAAATAGATAGAGATTAATTTTTTTCTTTTGGGTGGGGAGTTTAAAACTCTAACTGAGGCAAGTGAGGCCTAAAACATAAAACAAAATCTGACGGGGTGTTTAGACCCATCAGGAATGGTTTCACATTTTAATACAGGGGGACCAGTATATCACGGGGTCTTAATTACCCCTTTTTTTAGGGGTGTTTTGGCCCCCCCCGGAAACCCCTTCCCCCTTTTTCTTGTTTTCCAAGTTTATGCCTTTTTCCCCGGGTTTTTAATTGGTTTAAGATACTCACCCGCAAGTTTAAAGACCTTCAGCTGAGGCCCGGTTCTCTCCGTTAACTTCGAAGCTGCAGCTGTTTTGAGACCGAGCTGAAACATGTTTTTGGGTCAGATATTCCAGCTCTGACTCCTACTTTTTTTTTTGGGTTTTGGGTTTGAATAAAAGGTTTAAATGTGATTTTATTTTAAAAATTCCAGAAAATTTTCTTCAAAATTGGGCCTTTTAATTAGTGTTGTAACCCCGGGAGGGGTTTCCCAAACTTTAGGTTTTTAGGGGAGAAATTACCCCTTTTCACACAGGACCAGCCTAGTTGTGGCCCTTAATAAGTGAATTAATCTTTGAAACTTCTTTTTGTATTTAGTGAGGTGATCTTTGACATTAAAATGTGATAATCCAAAACATCAAAGACATAGGAAACCTGTAAAAATAGAAATACCTTATAACAGCACTGTAAGCAGAGTGTGAAAAGTATGACTAAATCTAGAATGGAAGAGGAATTGGTTAGGGCAGCCTAGGTTTTAGTGATGAAGAAAGACAGCATGTCTGTCCTTGGAGCACCAAAGACCTATGGTTTCAATTACCACTACCAATTAAAGCAATTTTTCTGCTCTTCTGATTAAGTGTATTGAGGTGTTTGGGGGTATTTTGGATCAGGGGGGTTTTTTAAAAAGAACTTTTGATAAATTTGGGGCTTTTTAATTGGACAACTTTTCCCAAAGCAAAACCCTTTGAAAATTTTGCAAAATTGCAATTTGATTGGGAAATAAAGAGTAACGTGAAATAAAAAAATGATTAACTAAAAAAATAGTTTTTCCTTGGGGGGTAAGGGGGGCGCGTGGGAACCCTCCCTTTTTTTGTTTTTGACGTTTCCCTGGGGCAGCTCACATTTGGACTCTGGGGGAAGGGGGGAACGGGCTTAAAACACCTTTAACCTCCCTAAGGAAATCAGAACAGTCCCTTAAAAACGGGGGGCCCGCAGGTTTGGGGAGGGAAAGGTTCCGTTTAAAACCCATTTACAACCCGGCCTCTTTTAAACCCTTTCCCCCAAGGGTGTCCCGCAGCTGGATCCTCATCCCAAACCAAAATAAACAAAAGGGAAAAATTTGCTAAATTTCCCAAGAGGGGAAAAAAAAAAACACTACCCCAAAAGCAAGGGCCCCTCGGGAGCTTCGGAGCGGTTAAAAGCGGGCCCTGAATGTGGGAAACCAAACCCCCCCAACTTGGGGGGGGGGGAAACCAGGGAAAAGGGTTAGAAATTGGACAGCCCCCCACACGTAGTTAAGGAAACAGGGGTTAAACTAAAGGGGAAAAACCCTTGGGACACGACCCTTTCGAAAAATTTATTATTTTTAGCAAAAACATGAAAAAGAAAGGCTCTAATTACTACATATATTTAAAGCTAAGGTCTTGCATGTTTTCATAGGTTTATGTTAAATTAATTGCTGGTATTCAGCTGGATGTTTACCTCAGCTTACTTTCAGTTTCGTTTCATGTGATTGGAAAGGAAAACGTTGCCTTCAGTGTGTGTGGTAAATCCTAGCTATCTCCCAAACACCGGATGACTTTGAGTATGACAAAGTACAAAGAACCAAAAAACAAACAAAATGGGTTTAGCAATTTCAAGTCTGATACAAGGGGCAAAAAGTCAGTTTTTTAACATTCAGGTTTTAACGGAATGCTATTTACACAAGACAACAAAAACAATCTTCAAAACATTACCTGGATTACTCAGTCTTTCCGTATCATCAGTAAAACTTTAGGCCAGGGGGGTCTAAAGTGTGGTTGAGCGCCATTTCAACCGCACTTCAAGAATGGTACAAATGGTACCAATTTAAAAAAAGGAACATTTGGAAACTGTATAAGACAAACATTTGTATGTTTTGGCTACACCAAATTGGCTCTACAGTTAATACTATGGGAAGAAACTCATGCCATCAGAAACTGAATTTGAATTGCTCTGACTGAATTTGTATTTGTGTAATTTGAAATTAAATGCATGGTTTGAAAATGAATTTTACTAAACTGAAACTGAATTTAATGGCTTGAAACTAAATTCTTTTGCTTTTAAAATGTATTTCGTTGAATTAAAAATTCAGTTTGATTATTTTCACTTTCAGGTCTAAAATTCAATTTTCAGTTTCCAAAATTCCCCAGTTTTTTGGTCACCCCACCCCCGGTCTTTGAGGATAGCAACAGATTAATCAAACACAGATTCATCGATTTACGTTTCACATCAGGTTAAACTTCCTTTACGGCATGTTGAGCTGAAGCAGTGCAGCATTCATGAGCTTGGCGGATGTCAATCACCAAGTCAAATGAGCAAACAAATGATGGTCAAACAGTAATGCTGCGTTCAGACCAAACACGGTTTGAGCGTCAAAAAGGCGTCCAACGCCTCAAGTTGGACGCTTGTGCACTTGAACTCCAAAAGTTCAGATTTCCCAACTCAAGCGTCGGATGCTTTGGATGCGCGTAACGCACGTCAGAGGTTTGAAACGCTCGAAACGCGTCAAGATGCGCCGCGCCGGACTCATGAAACGCGCCGCAGGACCTCTCGCCGCTCCAAAAGGCGCGTCTGTCTGGATTCACCAGACAATTCAGAGGCGTTCAGAGTTTGGTGAATTTCACCACTTGCTCCAGGAGCTACGCGCAGGATCGCTGTGGTGTCCCGAGACGGGACACCACATAGGGCTTGATCCGGGACACGTGGAAGGTAGGGTGAACTCTCATGGCACGAGGCAGACGTAAACGAACAGCCACAGGATTGATGATCTTGGATATGGGAAAAGGGTCCCACAAAACGGGTGCCAGCTTACGGGAGTCAAACCAGAAGCGGGAGGTCCTTGGTGGATAGCCAAAACCCTTCTGTCCCCTTGGTAGTTTGGAGCAGGGTTTTTTCCGACGATTTGCTGTGGCCCCCTGCCACCTCCGACATTCTGATCATAAGACCTTCTTCCCCTTCCTCCAGATGTGCTGACATCTTAGGGCCGCGGCCTGAGCAAAGGGAACCTCAGCCTCTTTCTCCTGGACTGTGAAACCAAAGGTGTTTTTTTAAAACCAAAAACAACTTGGAAAGGGGAAATAACCCCGGGGGAACTAGCCGGGAGGGTTTTGGGAAAAAAAAAATTTTTTTCCCCCCCCCCAAACCAGGGAAATTTTGAGACCATTTGGTTGCGTCTGACTCACATAGTGCGCGAAGTTTGGTCTCCCCCTCCTGGTTGGCCCTCTCAGTCTGTCCATCCGACTGTGGGTGAAACCCCTGAGGAAAAAACTAACAGTAATCCCCAGCAAGGGAAAAAAAACTTTTTCCCCAAAAAGTGACACAAACTGGGGCCCCCCTGTCTGAGACATGTCTGGGGTATGCCCGTGAAGGAAAAAAACCCTCACCTGCCAGAATTCCCCCTTTTCCCTTTGGGGCTAAAGGGCAACTTCTTGAGAGGGACTAGGTGAACCATCTTAGAAAATCTTTCGATGATAGTTAACAGAACTGTGAAGCCATTAAAAACTGGCCAACCTGTGACGAAGTCCAGGCCCTATGTGTGACCAGGCCCCCGGGGGAATGGGCACGGGGGATGTAAGAGTCCAGAGGGGGGCGATGAGAAGACTTGGCTTGGGGAACATTGAATACAGGCTGGGGACGTAATCTGTGCCATCTTTGACAAGAGATGGCCCCCCCAAAACTGAGTTCGGAACCATCCTTGCAACGTCCTGCTGATACCAGGATGACAGAACAGCCCGTAAATTATGGCATGAATTTTAGTACCTTGGGGGAAACGAGGGCCCCGGAACAAAACCCCCAGTCAGGTGGGCATGAAGTGGGAAAATAGGGAGGGCTTTGGTGGCATCTCTAACCTCTTCCCCCCCAACTCCAACATGGTGACCGAGAGTCTCACTGTTTTCCGGAAAAATAAACCCCATCCTCCCCCAGAGGCCCCCTGTGACTCTGGGTTCCCTGTATTCTGGACAGGGCGTCTAGTTTCCCATTTTTGACTCTAGGTCCTTAAAAAAGAAAAAGAAAGTTGAATTTTTCCAAAAAAAAAAGCCCACCTTGCCTGCCTGGGATTTAAGGCGCTTCGCTGATCTCGGTACTCCAGGGCCCCTTCGTATGATCTGTCCAATACAAGAAACGGTTCCTTAGCCCCCCTCTAGCCAATGCCTCCACTCCTCGAGAGCCAACTTGACTGCCAAACGTTCTCGGCCCCCCCACATCATAATTGCGCTCTGCTTGGGACAAAAGTCCTAGAAAAAAGGCACATGGGTGAATACGACCATCAGAAATTTTTTGGCTTAGAACAGCTCCAAAAACCCCCGTGTTTGAGGCGTCAACCTCCACAATGAACCTGTTTTTTCGGGGTTAGGGGGGCCGTAGAAAAAGGAGCAGACGTAATAATTCCCTTTTAGCTTGACAAAAGCTCTTTTTTGCTGTCTCATTCCCAAAAAAACCTTGTTTTTAGATGATGTGAGAGCATTAAGAGGGGCTGCTATGAGGCTATAATTCCTGATGAACCCTCTGTAAAAATTAGCGAAAACCCCCAGAAAACCCCTTTGAAGCTGTTTGCGGTCGGTAGGAGAAGGCCATTCCAAGACTGCCTGGACTTTGGAGGGGTCCACTATGACTTGGTCGGAGAAATGATGAATCCAAGGAATGAGGTGGTTTTTTTTTGGTATGAAAAAAAAAAAAAAACACCCCTTTTCAGCTTTGACAAACAATGATTTTGAAAAGACGGAGGAGGACAGCCGGACATGATTTCTGCGGGTTTGATCCTGGGAATAAATCAGAATGTCATCAAGGTATACCAAAAAAAAACTTTCCCACCATGTTCCCCAGGACATCATTCAAAAATGCCTGAAAAACTGCCCGGGGCATTGGTTAAACCCAAAAAAGGCATTACACAGTACTCGTAGTGACCAGGGGAGTGTTTTAAATGCCGTTCCCTTTCCATTCATCCCCCTCCCCGATACGAACAAAAGGGGGTAAGCGTTTCTCAAATTTCCAACTTAGAGGGGGGGAAAAAAGATCTTGGGGCCCCCCGAATCTGGTCGAAAGCAGTGTTTAAAGTGGTAGAGGGGATCGGGTTTTTGATGGTGATGTCGTTTTAAAACCCCCCAATTGATACATGGTCTCAAGGAACCAATCCTTCTTTCACAAAGAAAAAGGCCTGCCCCTGCTGGGAAGAAGAAGGTTTATAAAACCAGCTTTTAGTGACTCATCAACATACTTCCTCATGGCTTGGTTTCTCTGGTCCTGACAAAATTTCAATCAAACCCCCAGGGGGAGAAGTGCCTGGTAGGAGCTCAAAGCACAGTCATAGGGGCTATGAAAGGTGGAAGGCCGTAGCCCTGGACTTGTTTGAAAACCTCCTTTTGTCATGAAATTTTTTGGGGGGGTACCTTAGACAGATCAGGATATGTCCCCCTCAATGTCATTCTCCGGAAAAATATCTGTAGAGGCAGAAGACAGGCAAGTGCCCAGCAGGGGGTTAGCCCAGCCCAAAAACTCTTTGGGGTTGCCAGTCAAAATGGGGATTTTGGCTTTTGTAACCAGTAGGGCCCCCAAAACAATGGGTAGTTTAGGAGAGTTGATAATCCTTTAAGTGACCTCGTCCTGATGATTGCCCACCCCCGTGGGAGTTTTTTTACCTCCGTCTTGTAGTATGAACTGTTGATACTATGAACCATCCAAAGCCAGGAATTAACGGGTGTCAGACATGGGAAGGAGCTTGAATGTCATGGTCCCTGGCGAACGACCCCATCCATAAAATCCGTGTCCCCCCCTGAGTCAATAATACTGACACCTGATGAGAAGTGGAAGAAAACGGAATAGATTGCAGGAAAAAAGCATGAGGAGACAGGACAGTTTTACTTCGGCTCAGTAAAAGGGTTCTCCCCACCCTTTTACTGAGGCCCGGGCTTTTTAAGGACACATTGAATGGAACATTTGGGCCCTGTCCCCCACAAAAAAAACCAAATTATTTTTCCTTCCGTCGATCTCGTTCCCCCCCAGAAATCCTAGAACGGACCCCCAACTGCATGGGCTCTGGGTCACAAAAAGTTTATCAGAAAGGGGGGGGAAGAACCCCTTGGGGTTCTAGGGGGGGGAACAGGACTGTGAGCTGAAGGGAATTAAAACCCGTCTAATTTAAGCCTCCCCCCCTCCTCCTTTCTGTGAGCCGCAAATCGATGCGGGTTTGCCAGGTCCTCAAGTTGGTGAAAGGGGGGCAGGGTTTTGTCCCGGGTAGCCAGTTTATCCTTAAAAGTTCTCATTCAGACCTTGCATGATAAAGCATCCATTTTAGCATGCTCATTCCAAAGACTGTCTGCTGCCAGTAAATGGAAAAGTCAATGATATAAAATGTAACAACTTCTCTCTCCCTGTTTAATGGGGGAGTAAAACCCCTGGGAGCTTCACGACTAGGAAAAAATGGATCAAAAAAACCCTGATGAGCTCTTTTGGAAAATGCAGAAAAGGAAGCACATGTGATCGAACCCCTTTTGGGCCCCTCAGCAGTGCCCCATTGCTTTGCCCCCTTCCCGAGAGCAGGGAAATAACAACGGTCACCTTAGAGCGCTCAGAAGGGAAAAGAAAACTGAAGCTCAAAATGAATCTCACCTTGAGTAAAAAGCACGGCACTGGTCAGGATCTCCCCTAAACAGCTCAGGAGGCGTGAGTCTAGGTTTTTCTTACCCCAGCGGGAAGATCAGGAACTCTTGGGGGGAAAAAGGCTTTTGAGGACGCTGGCGTGAAGCAGGAGTCATGGAAAGCAGCATAGAAATCACTTCCCCAAAGCTGGAATTAAGACGGGCAAATTAAAAGTGATCAACATTAGTGCGCCACTGCTGTGCTGGCGATGGGTTTCCCTTTTTTGGCCAGATTTTACTATCACGACCAGAGACAGAGAACCCAAATTTTCCGCCAAACACAAAGTGGTAAGTAAAAAGGGTTTATTCAGAAACTCAGGGCAGAAGAAAAGCAGGAGTTTCCCCCCCCCCCCCAGGAACCACTGAGAACCAGAGAGAAATGTTAGTGGCTGAATAAAAATCAGGAATCTGCAAGGGGTTAGATGAAGCCCTAACCTTCTCAGTCTGGGGATTTACAAAAGACCAGGAGGAGGGAAGAGATCCAGACAGTTAATGAGGAAGCGTCCAAAAGACTGAAGTCGGATTTCCGACTGATCCAAATAACCTCTGGGGAACCAGCTGACGCTGTGACAGGAACACAGAGAGCGTGAATTTTCCTCTTGACAAATAAGTCCAGGCCCAAATAGAGAGCCAGGCGAAACCAGGCCGGGAAAAAAACCGTGGCTAGGGTGAGACGTTAAATCCCCGACAGAAAAAAGGGTCGAATTCCAGGGGAGAGGCGTCCAGACAAGGGGCAGGGAGAGACATAAACCAGAGGCAGAAAACAGAGTCGAAAATCCCAAAAAACCAACCGGCAGGGCCAAAGGGGCAAGCAAGAGGGAATAATCCGTAAGGCAAGGCAAGGTCATGGAACGAGATCAGTCAGGAAGGAACGCTGGATAACTACTCACAAATGTTTTCGAAAATCTGGCACCGTCTGCCTGTCAGAGGGCTGTATACAACTGCAGCTCCACAGGTGTGTGGCATGACGGTGATTGCGCAGCAGCGCAGCAGCAGACAGGTGAAGCAGATGAGTTAATTGCATGAGTGAGAGCAGAGCAGGCAGACGGGCCAGAATCATAACAAAAACTGTGATCAATTACTGTCCTTAATAATAGAACCTCTTGAGTGTTGTTAGAAATGTGTTGGAGATATGAAATATTAGAATGGATGTAACTTAAAAAGTGAAATTAGTGTAAGAAGAAAATACACAAAGGCTTTCAGTAGGTGACAAGTCAAATGTCTCAAATGTAATATTGTTCTTTGATGCTGGAGCACCTGTTTAAACTTTGTCTCAATCCAGGATTAAACTCTGTGTTCACATCACTTACAAGCTCTTTGTTTCTCAGCTCAGGTGCATTTACTGTGATTCCACCGAACCAATCTCGCCGGAGCGAGATAAAAGCAGGTAATGATCCAGCTAAGTCTGGTTTGATCTTTATAAACGTTTGGAAAATTTGCTTCCAGTGATTGATGTGGAATGTTTCTGCAGTGGCTCAGAAAGAAGAGGAAGAACTTCAGAGGTGGAAGGAGACACACAAGCCTCCTCCTTTGCAACTTAAACCAGAAAGACTGGGTAATCATCACACAGTGACAATGCTTATTACATTTGGTGTATCATTGGGATTATCTTAACTTTATAGTTCATGATATCTGTTAATCCATCCAGGTGGTGGGGATGTAACGTTAGCTGAAGCCAGGCAGAGGCAGTGTGCTGATCTGAAGTGCTTCAAGATACAGAAGAAGGTACATGAACTTCTTTGATATTGTTTATTTGTCTGGGAAGCTACATTAGATTATTATGGCAGGTCAAACACAAAATATATATACGTTCTATGACAAAACATGAAAATGTACAGTGCCTTGCAAAGGAATTCTTAACGCTTCAAGTTAGCATTTTGTCACAGACTTCTAAGTATTTTATTTGAATTTTATTGACCAACACAAAGTAATGCATAGCTGTGAAGTGGAAGGAAAATGAAACATTGTTTTCAACATTTTTCACAAAAAAATAAATAAAAGGTTTGAGATGTATTTCAGTCCTGTAGAGACTCACAATAAGAAACACAAAATGCGATTAGAGAAGTTACACAATGGATGTTTATTTGTTTGGCGCTCAGACCCCAGAGGAAGACATGAATGCTGATAATGCATGAATTGATGAACGTTTTAGGATTAGAATTAGAATTGTCTTTAAAATGGCATCGTTTGTATTTTCACCTATTTGAATTATTCTGTGTGTCCTATTTCAGAATCGCCAAACATTTTAACTCAAGGCTGTAATGAAGCAAGATAATTAAAAAACACTGCATCTGTATGTGCTTATACAATAATATTGAAAATGATTATCTGGGCTTTTAAATCTGATTTTTTTTTTCAAGCTTAAAAAAGAGGATATGGACAAGAAGAGGAGGCAAGAGGAGGAGGAAGAGTTACAGAAGATGAAGGCCAAACAGAGGGAGAAGGTGAAACCAGATTTAGATTGCACAATATCTGCGCAGTTTATGAAATCATAACCATTCTTGCAATATCAATGTTTGATATATCGCAATCACAAAGGACTGAGAGGGTGTTATTGTTTACATTTCCATTCCTTCGCACTCTGCATACTAATGATACATTGGATCAGATGGGTGCATTTATAGATCTGATCTGTAAAATTTAGTTCACTGAAGAACAATTAAAAAACATTTTAAAGTATTTTATTAGCAAGTACATTTAATTTATTGATTAACTGTTTCTCATGGAGGTTATTACCTGGGGAGTTTCCTAACCTCAGATCCAAAATTTAAATGTTCTAATTTTTGAGGCTTTTCAATGTTGCTTTTACTTTGCGTCACTGTGCTCCATCATGCTTGATCCACAGATCATCACCAAACTAGACCTAAATTGTTGGAAGACATTGCTCTTATCAAACAGAATTGTGGGTAAGCCCACTTAAGTAATGTGCAATTTATCACAATGCTTCCCTGTTGGCACCACAGACTTTGTGTTAGTGCTCACTTTTTCTTCCGTGGAAAAATGATTTTCCAGATGTCCTGAACAATCAGAGGGAGGATTCTGAGAAAATCCTGGCCCTACAGTTTGTCCTTAATGTCCTTAATGTTTTTCTTTAACTTTCTTTGTAGTTGCCACGAGTGCTG
The DNA here is from genome assembly GCA_036173005.1 of Crenichthys baileyi. Classification (NCBI taxonomy): domain Eukaryota; kingdom Metazoa; phylum Chordata; class Actinopteri; order Cyprinodontiformes; family Goodeidae; genus Crenichthys; species Crenichthys baileyi. Next base: position 30,263 of record JAHHUM010000524.1, on the reverse strand, counting down.
ATCAAGCTCTGCACTGGTGGCAACAAAATTTTGTAGGGCACTACTGTTGATGATAATGCAACCTCTTGGACATCTTGAAGTCTTCTTCTCTGTCTGGCTTTCTAGCAGACTCCTCTATACCCCCTGGTTATTGTGATTTTGGTTTATTTTGACCAATGTATGCCACACAATTCAATAAAACCTCCAGAAATAAAGCTTCTTCTAAAAGGGAAAATATTTGGCCAGCCTGAACATATGCACAGATGTGACTAAGGAATATAAAAATAAAATAAAAAAATAAAATATAAAAATAAAAAAAAAGATTTTTAATATTAATATTTCAAGACTTTCATTGTGTTCCTCAGCTGCTTAGTGTTCCCTCAATGAGAATTATCAGGTTTAGCCTGTAGATGTCACCATAGACAAGCATCCACTAGCTTTGGATTGGTGCAGTTTCCCCGTTACACACAGCGTCAGACAGAAGAACCACCTTACTGATGGGTTTTTAGCTTTTCAGACACTAAAGGCATGTCAGACATGTTTTTATCCACGTCTGGCCCTGCTCCAGGTCGGATCATGGTTAATGGGTTGCTGCTGCTCTGGGAAAGGTTGATTAATGGTGGAGACCAAACTGGTACCCTTAGACACCTTTTCCTGTTGCGCCATTGGAACATGGTGAGAAAAAGTCTCAACTTAGATTGTGGACGTGATGAAACAAGATGCTGGCAAATACCTGCCTCTTGCTTGGGAATACGTCATCCTGATCCCCTCTTTTTACAGGAATTACTGTCTCAGTACTCACAGATGTTTACATCACTGGTCTCACAACACAACCTTAAAATACAGAGACATTTTGTTGTCCAAATGATGATGCATTCCTTTAAAAAGCTTACAGATGAAAAAACAAAGTAGACTGAGGTTCTTTTTGGATAGATAAAAACACTAAAAATATAAAACTTTTTCTTACTTACAAAATCTCTATACAACAAAGAGAATAAAACAGTCAATTTAATGCATAGAGAACATGTGACAGTTATAATATGATATATGACAGTCATAATCCAGTTCTAGGTAAGGAAGGATCTAACTTTGGCTCTGTAGAGGTGATACAATGTAGTCTGATCAGAGCCAATCCAAGGCACCAGCAAACTAAGCCGCTTCTTAGGGCGCCCAAACCATCAATGGCTTCCCACTAAATGCCTGAATTTTAATACAGGCGTAAAATATTATTTTTGAGAATGAGAAGATATTATGTTTGCTTTGACAGTTTCATCATAGAAAAATGAAAAGAATTCAAATTTAAGATTTAAAAAAACTGACAACTTTACTTTGTTAGGATGCAAAGAATAATCTTCGTTGGTTGATTATTTTGTTAAAAATTGATGCTTCGAGTTCAGTCTATATCAACAAATAAAAACCAAATATCCACGATTGTTTTTAAGCTCAGCCAATTAAACTAGGGCCCCTCTCCCAGATTCCACCAAATGAAATGCTGTTAGTGGTGGTGATGCTCTCAACAGGAAGAGGGACCCCAAATCAGATTCTGTTTAAGAATCAACCTTGGGCCAGCCCAATTCAAAATTTAAAGTGCAAGTTTCAGCCTACAGCAGAGAGAACAAACAATACATTTGGATTTCAGGTTGTGAGGATCTACCAAGAGAATCTCTGTTTTGTCAGTGAAACAATAAATATAATTATTTACAAGGTAACAAGGAACATATTAATTTATAACTGTGTATCAACAGTATATAAGGGGTAAGTACTGTCTAACACCCCTGTTAAAATACCAGGTTTTTGTATGATGTAGAATATTAGACTCTGATAAATCCTTTTAGAACTACGTCCACATGTAACATAGTATGCAAGAAAACAAAAAATACATAAAAAGGTTCAGTAATCTTGCTGCATAAGTGTGTACACCCTTTAACTAATACTTTAGTTCTGGATTTAGTTTCAGGACTCAGTCTTCTTTGGTAGGACTCATAATCTCACTTCTTGACTTGGTAATATTCGCTCAGACTACGTTCTAGAAGTTCTCCAGATCTATAGGTGAGCACACAGATTTTCTGTTGAATTTATTTCAAAACTGTAAGTCTGCCGTTTGAGAACTTTTCTGCTCATTCTAATGTGAACTTGATTGTTGTATCAAATGTACAATCTGGAATTAAAGGTCCATAAGTCGAGGTTTGTTTTACTCACACCAAAACATATTCTCCAACAAGGTTCTGAAGAATTTTAGCCTGGCCCATAGTTTTAGTTAGACTCACTATAGTTGATGGAGGGTGTGAACTTACAAATACTTAATGCAGAAGCTGAATCAAATAGTGCTTCATGCATTACTTTAGTGGTTGCACACTTCCAAGTTACTGCAACTTTCTAATCCTTTCACATTTTACCACCTAACAGACTTGTTTTTCAGTTGAATTGTACACGATATTTGTCACAAAAGGGTTTATCAGGGTCTAATGTCTTTTCAAATTACAAAGTTCTAGTATTTAACATGGATGTGTACACTTTTGAGATCAGCTGTATTTATGCAAAAGGACAAAGAACTGACCCTTGTGGAAAACCATGGTCAACGGGACTCTGTTGGATTTATAGATACCAACAGAAGGATGAGAAACAAAAAAACACAGTTAAGAATAGAACCTTTTGAACCAGAACACGTCGGGGATGCTGAGGATGGACTAATCAAAAACTGCAGTGGCCAAGGATTACAAAAAACAGAGCTAATTTTAGATGTATATCTTATAAACTCTTGCATACAAATTAAAAATACAAGATTATTTTTTCCATTATTATGAGGTATGATGTTCTCTTTAGCAGTTTAGAGCAGATAGATCAGTTTAGTTTATTAAATGCACAGTGTTTTGCACTTTATTTTTGCAGTACCTGTAGCCCATATAGCATGCTGTAACATTGAGATTCCATTGTGTAATGTAACTGCTGACTGTATTGTGTTTCAGTCCGAATGTCTGAAGAAGACGAGGGAGCAGGAGGACGAGAGGAGGAGGGAGCAGCTCCATCAGGATCACAAAAAAGGTTACCCGGGAATCAGGTTTTCATTTGGGCTCTCACCACTTTTCACCCTTTTAAAAATTGTTTTTTTTTAGTTTTTTTGGCTCTTGTTTGGGAGGGAGGTGAGTCATAAATGTAGCATCAGATGACACAATCGCCTGCCCTCCACAAAGGAAGCTGCCATTGTCTGAGCCTCTGAAGATTGACTGTGGAATTATTACAGGATTCTGAGCAAGTTGCATTTGCCTCTGGCAGGGGGCAAAATAGTCTTACAGAGTGCTGTAAAAGTATTCACATCCCAGGAGCTTTTTTACATTTTGTGTCGTTACAATCACAAACTTCAGTGTAAGGGGTTTATGTGATGGACCAACACAAAGTAGTGCAAAGCTGTAATTTTGGCAGAGTATGCATGTTTTTCTTTTTTTTTTTGCTAAGAAAAATCTGAAAAGTGTCATTTGTATACAGGCACCCTGAGTCAATACCTGCTGAGTAGTATCACCTTTCACTGCAGCTGTAGCTGCTATAGAATGTCTCTACCAGCTTTACACATCTAGAGACTGATATTTTATGCCCTTTTTTCTTTGTAAGATGAGTCAGATTGGATGGCAAACAAGTCTTGCCATAGGCTCTCCGTTTGATTTAGTTCTGGACTTTGACTGGGTCATTCTAACATATGAACATGCTTTGTCCTAAACCATTCCATTGAAGCCCTGGCTGCACATTTAGAGTTAATGTCCTGCTTGAAATTGAACCTCCACCACAGTCTCAAGTCTTTTACAGCGTCTATTATTGTCTTGGAGGTTCCACCCATCTTCCAATCAGCTCGGACCACTCTCCCTGGCCCTGGTGAAGAAAAGCATTCCCTCAGCTTGATGCTGCCATCATCACATTTCACAGTGGGGATGCTGTGTGATGTTCAGTGTTAGTTCTCTACACATAGCTTTTTGCTTTTTGTGCCTTCCATATGGCTTGTGGCATCTGTGAACGAGCCTTTTATGGCTTTCTTTCAGCAACATCTTCTTGCCACCCTAATGGCCAGATTTATGGAGTTCTCAACTAATACTTATATTCTACCACATGAGTTGTGGATCTCTACAGCTCCTCCAGAGTGGCCATGGGCCTTTTGGCTGCTTCTACAAATAATGCTCTCCCTTCCTGGCCTGTCAGTTTAGGTGGGGAGCCATCTCCTAGTAGGTATGCAGTTGTGCCATACTTTTTTCACACCATTTTCAGACAAAAGATTGAACAAAATCTTGAGATGTCCAAAGCTTTGGATTTTGTTTTAAAACTCAACCCTGCTTTAAACTTTTCCAGAACTTTCTCCCTGACCTGTCTGCTGTGTTCCTTGGTCTTCATGAAGCTGTTTGTTCACTAATTTTCTCTAACAAACCTCTGAGGCCTTCATATAACATCTAAAATAATATGATTATGGATGAGATTCAGGTACACACACATGAATTAACTGCAGTTGGTTGCGGTGGATATTATTTTAGGGGATTTAGAGTGAGGACATGTCATTCTTTTCAGATTTAATTAGTAAAAAACTGGATGGATGGATGGATGGATGGATGGATGGATGGATGGATGGATGGGATGGATGGATGGATGGATGGATGGATGGAGACAAAATGATAACAAATCAACTTTGCATTACGAAGCCATTGTGTTTTCTATTTCCACTTTCAGTTTTTAAAAGTGGTCAAATGAGATCATGTTTCCTGTCAATCAGCTATAGGTGCAACCGCTCTTTAAAGTCTGCAAGTACTCTATGGACCAGCATCCATAATTCACTTCAATTTGTTTTTAAACAGGCAAAAACAAAATAATTCTACAATTCCTGGGACACCCTCTCATGCTTGTCAGGGGCTCATTAAAAAGTTAATCTCTTGGCTATAAAGTATCTGTGTGGTATCTATTTGATAGTCTAAACTTATCTGTTGGACCACTTAAAAACCCCGATGAGCTCTAAGGAAAACTGCCTTTCAAAAGTATTTCTGGCTTTTTTATAAAAAACACTGAACAGCAGAAAAAGCGTGACCATGAAGAAGCAAAAACGGCTTTATAAGTGTTGCTAATCAGTTAAGGGTTGATGAGAAGCAATGGGAACATGGCCAAACATATCCAGTCAGGGTCCCTGACCTGTAGAAACAAAGAATACTGTTAGGCTTCATAATTCATGGCTGGTTCTGTTGGGCTGAATAATGACAGAGGATGCACTGTTTATGTTTTGTAGGACAACTGAGAGTTTTCTGCAGAGGTGTGAGAGGAGATCAGCTGCTCCATCCAGCACTGCTGCTCACACATCATCCATGGTGAGCTTCTGAGTTTCCATGAAGACACACCAACGTGTTCAGTGTGCGCCTCAGGGTTCAGAACTGAGTTGCATAGGTGGCACTGAACACTAAATCTTTGTGGGTATTAACACCAATAGAGCTGCCTTTGCAGGCTGTTTTCTGAGTAAATACTTCTGGGTGCGGTGTTTTTATCATCTGAGACAGCCAGGGAAATAAGTTCTGTCCCCTATATGCCAGGGTGGAGGAACTTACAATATTTCTAGTCAGAGCGGGCGGACAGCAAGATCATATCCAGCAGAGAGAGAGATAAAACATTTCTTCCTAGTCTTACTGCCCAGTGTTGTTTCTCTGTCTGCTCCTGTTACTTTCTTTTGGGATTTTTTTTCCTTCTCTGCTTTTTCCTCTCTTTTTCTCAGACTTCTCTTCCACTCTGTGTGTTGGTTTTCCTGCAAGGGAATGAATGGAGTGCTAGCAGAGTTCAAGGGACTTCCCAGAGTTCAAACTGAGTGGAGACAGACTTATAGTGTGAGATAAGTGTCAGAATTCTGTGGAAAATAAATCAGTGGAACAACCTGTGTCAGTAAATATACCTGCAGAAAACCCCCTGCTCTTCAACAAACAGCCAGTGTCTTGTCAGTTAATGAGGTCAAGTTGTACTTTTGTTTTTTTTTCTTTCCTGTCTTGTTTAGTCTTTTCAGTTCTGCTGAACTGTGAACAACATCTCAACTGCATACTTTGCTTTCTTTGTTTTTTAATATTTTGCAGCAGTAGTGGCCTTTATTTTTGTTATTTTTTTCAAAGTAGGCAGACAGGAAGTGGGGTGGAGAAAAGGCAAGACTTGCAGCATAGGCTCCCTGAGGTCAGGACTTGAACCCGGCCGGCATGGCTGCATCGAGGATTGAGGCCTCCATACATGGCTCTACTGCTACTTCGCGCCCGTTCTTTCTTTCCACTTGTCACATGTAAAGCATTTAACATTGTGAGCAGCAGTGGACTGAGCACACACACTTGAGGCAACCCAGTGTTTAGCATGATGGAGTCAGAGTGGCTTTTTAATGCTGTTTGACTGTGGTCAGTTGGTCAAAAAAAGTCAAATTGTATTAAAGAGCAAACTTGTGTGATTATATTTACTTCTCAGTATAAATATTAAGACACAACAAGGCAGAAATTTAGGTTTTAAACGTTGACCAGTGTCTACCCTAGCATTGCAAAACAGAGATCTGCTCTGTAGCTGACTTTTTGGGGATGAAGAATAAGTATTTGCCAACTGAAATTTAATACTGCCAATGTGTCAGTTTATACCATGACTTGAGAATGTTTTCAACCTGCTTTGAAAACATTCACAATCAATGGAAATAGTGCATAGTAAAAACAGTGCAGAGAATACAATTGTACAACTGTAATTAATTGAAAACGTGATCTGAGCATTTTTCTGATTGCTTATCTTCAAAATTTAACAAACATTTTGTTTCAATTCATTTTTAGCTTAGCATGGCTTCGGCCTTTCTCTGTATCTTTTTCCCTGGAGTTTTTGTGTCATTAATGTCTGGATTATTAACACCTACTGGCACTGTATTACATGATTTTAGATTACAGCCCCTAAGACCATTTTTCCAAAGACTTTAAAAGATTTAAAGGTTTAAAGTTAAAGAAATATCAAAATAAAGTACGATAAAACCATACTGAACATTATATAATCAAGAAATGAAACAAAATGCTTTAAATATCAACATTTTTTAGAAAATCGGGAGGATTTTGAAGACATTGTAAAAAAAACACCATTTTGACCAAGATATAATGACCAAGTTAAAGGTTAAAATTTTTAAAAAATGTGCCATTTTATTTCAACACTGTGAAAGATGTCAGAACTTTGACATGATTAGATTGTTGGTCTATTCCCCCAGACGCACTACCTTATCATCTGTCATCTAATTCGTTTGAGTACTTAGGAATCACTATCTCACAATCTAAGCTCTCTTCACAAGAGGCATTTCACAGAGTTAATTGAAAAGACTGAATTTTCAGAGATGAAATGCGCTCCCCCTCTTAATAGTTGGTCGAATCGAAACCAATTTTTTTTCTTTCAGACCCCTCCTCTCTTCCTCCCTAAATCTTTCTTTAAATCACTTGATACTCTGTTACATTTGAGCAGGAAAAACCCTCCAAAAAGCATTTTACAAAGACCTAAAAGTGACGGGGCTTTGCCTTACCCCATATGCTTCCGTATTATTGGACCTCCAATCTGCAAAAGCTTCATTCCCCAGTACTGATTGGTGCATTTTAGAAGCAAACACGTGTACTTTGACGTCACTCCCCACCTTGATTTTTGCTCCCCCCAAACATGTTCCCCCGTACTGTCCTGATTGAAAATATTTAAATAGTTTTGACAACATTACCGATTGAAGTCCCCCTCCACCCTCGCCCCAATTTGCAATGATAATTGTTTTTTCCCTCCTCACGGAATTCTACATTTAAAATATTGAAGGAAAGAAAAGGCTCTTGCATCTTTCTGTGATCTTTATTTTGATGAGACATTTGTAAGTTTTACAAACCTTGCCACTAAGTTGATCTTTCCCGAAAAAGCCTGGGAAAACATGATGTCCTCCCCAGCAATGCATAACAATATTTCATCAATTTACAACACTATTTCCTTCATATTCACCCTCTCTCTCCTGGCTAAAGGACAAACAAGGGAAAGAGCTTGGGCTACAGCTTCAGTTTAAGGTGGTATTCACGACCCACTACTGCTAAGCTAACAAAGTTTTTTTTCTGACAAGAACGATAGCTGTATTAGATTTTCCCTTTCCCCAGCAGATCACACACATACTTTTTTCTCCTGCTCTAAGCTCAGATTTTCTTGGATGCCCCTTGTAAAAACTCTCTCTAAGGTTCTACACGTGCCTCTTCCCCCTTGCCCCCTGATTTTCATCTTTGGGGTTCCTCCTGCTGGAAACAGGTGTACTAGACACCAAGCTGATTTTGCTGCGTTTGCTGCCCTGATGGCAATCCGATGCATACCACTAAGATGAAAAAGCCCAGATCCGCCAGGCATAACACCATAGGTAAAAGGACATCTTTTATCTTTTTGAAAAAGATTAAACAATCGGTTAAATTATTTCACAAAACTTCGGACCACTTTCTCCTTATCCCAGATAGACCTAAGTGATTGAGTCCCCCCCACACTTTTCTTTGTGAGGATTATTATTTTTTCATGTAATTTAGTCAGACAAAATTAAAGCTAACAAAAAAGGGCAGACCACTGTTGGATTTCATCTGTATTTGCACGTGATGTGACATGTTGAAGTTTGCTAAATATACAACTATTAAAAAAAGAAATTATTGGTTTGAATCATCTTAGTCCTTGTATGTGAAGGGTCACGGTTTTTCACAACTCAGAAGGCAGATATTTATTGGAATGTGCTGACAGCTTCTTTCAACAAGTCTCACTCAGAGCCAACAATGTGCACACTCCTCCACATGGCCTCTCTGTTATGGTGCACTCACAGAGGAAGCCGCCTGAGGACCAGCTTGGAGCGATCTGTACTGACTTACTTCTCCGGTGACTCCACACCCGCAACTCCTGGTCCGAAGGGAATTCTGTCTTTCTTCTGTCTATGTCGTTGCTGATTTTCTCCTGTTGCCATTTCATCCTGACCCCATCTTCTTTACTGAAAACAAATTATTCAGTTCACAAGTTAGTGAGTTAGGGTGAAAGGAAGACACACCAGGTCAAACTGTGGTGGTCTATGACACAAACTCATTTAATAATAGAAAGCCTCAGTTATGTGGTGAAAGCTGAATGATACAATAGACAGAATTATAAAAAGGGTAAAGACCAACAAAAGGCTCAACAGTTCCCAGCATTCCCACCCTCCGCTCTTAATTTATTTCGACACTTCATCTCCACCTCTCCTCTTCTGTCTTCTCTTGTCATTTTTTCCTTTTATTTCCTATTTTCATTTCTTAAATTCTCCCTCCCTTTCCTCTCCTTATCCCGTTCCCCACTTTTCCTTCTCATCTTTGCTCTCCCCTCTCCCAGGCCACAGCTCTGTCTGATGGACATCACAGATTGGGAGATGAAAACTTGCGGCTGCACTCAGTGTATTTGATGTGGTTCCAACCCGGACCCTGAATTCTGTTGTTCTTTCAGTACTGGCTCCAGTATACAGAAAGATATCCTCTTTATATCCTCTAGTTATGGGTGTGTGTACACAAATGTTGTGTGTTTGAGGGGGAGATGTAATGCTGCGCTTTGATGGTAGCAGAATGCTCCCACCGGTAGACTGCACTCGCCTCACCCTCACTGACCCATCCGCAGAAATAGAGTGATCCAACCTCTAATTGTAATGTTTTCAAGCTGATGTTGTCAAGAGTTACACAGATACTCAAGAAAAGTATAGATTTTTTTAAATATTCTTTTAATAGTTCTGTGGGATTTTGTTGATTTGTTTTAAGTTGAGTTAAGCTACTTTTCTTTCCACACTTGCTTCAGGTTACCTGTTTGTTATTGACAATTTTTTCCAAGCCTAACAAAGAAATTTATAATTTCTTTCCCAAAACAGCCAAGCTAATGCCAAGCAGCAGAGAACAAAGTAAAGTGACAAAGACAAATGCTGGTCTCACTGGTGACCCTGTCTAAACTAAAGGCCATAACACTTCAGTCTTGCCTAGTGGACATTACTGCATTTTAAAGCTAGCTGCCGTTCTTTAGTTGACAATTCACTGCAGACTGCATGCTCACTATTAAAGGTGTGCCCCAGGACAAGAAAATGTAACTGCTTACAAACTGCTTTCAAGCCATGTTGCCGTTTTACAATTCTTTATACTCTTAGTAAATAAACATTTTTTTCAGAGCAAAAAAGTGGACAGTCTGGAGACAGATCAACGGACAAAAGGTATAAAAGAGCTGCAGCTGGAACACAAGAGGTACAGTGAACAAAACCAAACTTTTTTTTTTCTTTCCTTCCTGTTCTCAAGACATCAGAACTGGTCTTCCCTGTTTGGTAAATTTTCAGGTGACAACAAGAACAGAAAGTCAAGGTGTGGAAGCAACAGAAGTTGCACCAATAACTCTTAAGAGAATATTGTTTTTTAACTCTAGATGACAAGCAGCATGTATGTAAAGCAGCCAACTGCAGGTCAGCTCACAGAGCCTGACTAATCAACAAAATAACATCAGCTTGCTATAATTCTGTTCCTAAAGACCAGAACAGGTACTGCAATAAAGTTATACATACAACAAGCATTTGGAAACTATTAAATTTAGCGAATCTTTAGTTTGAAATTTTTTTAAATATCAGTAACAAAATCATTTTTATACAGCAATAGAAATAATAAATGTTTTCTTGTTTTAAAACAAGGAAATCAGATTGTGTTTGAACAACCAGAATTCCAGTAGATTGGCAAATATTCACTTATTTTTAATTTGATGCTTGCAACACATTCCAAAAAACCTTGAATAGGGGTTGTATAACATTTGTGTTTACATATTATGATACCATGAACTGTGATATATTTACTCTGGGTTATCATAACGTGAGAATGTCATGCAGGCCCTTGCCTGTCACTTGGCCATTAGATTGAAGAAATCAGTAGTTCTGATGAACTTGAGAAGATGGTCTAGTTAAATTGAAAGAACAAGCTCAAAAGAAACTCTAAATAAGAATTGTTTGTTATGTCAAGCCCCTTTGGAAAAAAAACAGTTCTTGCTGGCTGAACCAGTTGTTAAGTGGCTGCTGGCAGTTCATTAACCTCACAATATTTCTGGGGGTACCGAGGTTCAAACACTTCAAGGTCTCTGCCTTTTGGAGCCTGCAGGCACATTGGCATACCAAACTTTTGGAATTTGTCTGAAACATGTTTTTCACTGTTGCCTGTGTTTTGACAGGGTGAACCAAGCCTTTCTAGACAAACTGGAATGTAAAAACAGAGGAATGGAGATGGAAACACACAAGAAGTTCAGTCAGGATGAAGAACCTCCACGTTTGGCTCCTGATGACTGTAGACAAGAAACCGCAGCTGAACAAGTCTCCCTGACTCACCTGGAACCAGATCCTGAGCAGAGCTGCTCCAACTGGACAGAGGAAACTGGTGAGCTGAAATTATGTGTGTGTAACCCACAATCTACTCTTTCTCACGCCCTTTTATTTACATTTGCTTTATACTGGTTAATCAAACCTAAATCAAGTATGTGACAGGAGTTGCCCAACTCATCCTTTCTGTGTTTGTCTGTTTAGTCTGTTATAAATCAATGGCTTATCACTCTTCAGAAATGCCTGGAAGAAGTTAATGGTGGTTCATTGCGGGGCTGTTCCTCCTAGCTTTTAAATCTTGCAGATACCTGTATGCAATAAAAATGATAAAAAATAAAATATCTAATCAATGATGAGAGAAAGGACAGATACAGTTACATATGAACAGATAGATTTTCACATATTAATGTGTAATCAGATTTTTTACTTTTCAATGGAAAAGAAGGTAATTTAATTACAGATAAACAACAAACATTAACTGTGTTACTATTTACACAAAAATATTAGAACAAATATTTAGAGCTGAAGGAAAAGTTTGGACACCCTAATAGCTAGTCTTACCCCCTTTGGCGTTGAGCTGCTTCTTGTAACCTTCTACAAGTCTCTGACCTCAGTCTAGTGAAAGTTTTCCCCACTCCTCACTTTCAGCTGGGAAACTTATGTTCTTGCATTTACAGCCTGTTTTAAGTTACCCCACAGCATCTCAGTGAGATCAAGATCTAGGCTTCAACACCCAGACCTACCATTTCTTAATTCACAGCTAGCCCTTGATGAATTAACTGGTCTGTTCCGGCCATTTTCATGTTACAAGGTCCAAGACTGCTTCAGCTTTATTTTTTTTAAGATGGTCTCACATTTTCCTCAGGCATGATGGTGAGCTGACCAGGTGCTGCTGTAGTAAAGGATCCTCTAACAATCATACTTTCAGCTCTATGCTTTACAGTTGGTAAGAGGCTCTTCCCTGGAATTCTGGATAAGTAATGTTTTGGCCCTGTTGGGAAACCTAAAGCAGAGACAAGAACAGCAGAAGCATAGAAAGAAGGATTTTAGTAACAGAACCCAAGAGACAAGAAACAGATTGGTGATAGCAGGGTGTGGACAACAGAGGATCTGGAAAAGGAGTAACTTAACCAAGGAGTATGTATCAAGAGTATGTCAATGAGACCAGAATTGGAAAATTAAGCTCAAAGTACAACAGATTATGACATTACCTGGTCCATACCAAACATACCATACCAAACATGGTCCAGTGTCCTAATGCTTCAGTTGTAGGCTCAACTGTCCAAAGAGCTGGCTGGTACAGTTTTTGGCACTGTTGCCTTGAAGCAAGTGTGCATGTCCCCCTGTGCATTATTGGATTCTTTCTGGGTATTATATTTCAGATCAACAGTAACAAGAGCCTGCTGTAGATTTTGTTTTGAAATGTTATTCAATTCAAGTCAATTCAGTTTATTTATATAGCGCCAATTCACAACACATGTCGTCTCAAGGCACTTCACAAAAGTCAGGTACATACATTACAATTAATCCTAATCATTGAACAGTGCAGTCAGATTCAGTTATTTATTCAAATTGGATAAAAAGTTTTTCTGTCTAAGGAAACCCAGCAGATTGCATCCAGTCAGTGACTTGCAGCATTCCTCCTCCTGGGGATGAGCATGTAGAGACAGTGGACAGTCCGGGCATTGACTTTGCAGCAATCCCTCATACTGAGCATGCATGTAGCGACAGGGGAGAGAAAAAACACCTTTTAACAGAAAAAACCTCCAGCAAAAACCAGGCTCAGTGTGAGCGCCATCTGCCACGACCGACTGGGGGTTAGAGAGAACAGAGCAGAGACACAAGAGAAAAAGGGGACCGATCCGGGAGTACTTTTCTATGGAAGGGAAAAAGTAAATGTTAATAGATGTAGCTCCTTTAGTCGTTTTCATCTAGAAAGAAGAACTGATAAACCTGACCCAGTTTTCAAGGTTAGAGTCTGAAGAGAGCACATAGAGTTAGTTACAGTAAAAGTCAGTCAGTAGCTATGTCTAGGAGAGAGAAAGGGTTAAAAACACTAAAAAGACAGGGCCATGTGGATCATCGGTAGGGGGTGGATAAGTTGTTGCCAGCAGAAGTTGGACGATTCCCCTCTCCAAAAAGGTGTCACAGGTAGACACAGAGTCAGGCCAGGGGATTTAGGAAGAGAAAAGAGAGAACAAAGTTAAAAGCTAAAATAACAGCAAATAATGCAAAATTGGAGAGTAGTGTGAGAATGTAACGAAGAGGGTGAAAGTGGTCATTATGTCCTCCAGGAAGGCTCCCTCCCTGATAAACTAAGCCACTCTAACTATAAGCTTTATCAAAAAGGAATGTTTTAAGCGTAGCCTTAAAAGTAGACAGGGTGTCCGCCTCACGGACTAAAACTGGGAGCTGGTTCCACAGGAGAGGAGCCTGATAACTAAAGGATCTGCCTCCCATTCTACTTCTAGAGACTCTAGGAACCACCAGTAAACCTGCAGTCTGAGAACGAAGTGCTCTGTTAGGAACGTATGAAACAATCAGATCTCTGATGTATGATGGAGCTAGATCATTAAGGACTTTATATGTGAGGAGGAGAATTTTAAATTCTATTCTGGATTTAACAGGGAGCCAATGAAGGGAAGCTAAAATAGGAGAAACATGAGCTCTCTTTTAAATTTTCGTCAGAACTCTTGCTGCAGCATTTTGAATCAGCTGAAGACTTTTAACTGCATTTTGTGGACATCCTGATAGTAAAGAATTACAATAGTCCAGCCTTGAAGTAACAAATGCATGGACTAGTTTTTCAGTGTCACTCCTGGATAGGATATTTCTAATTTTGGCTGAAATGAGATGAAAGAAGGAAATCCTAGAAACCTGTTTAATATGGGATTTAAATGACATGTCCTGGTCAAAAGTAACACCAAGGCTTTTTACTTTATTACTGGAGGTCAATTTAATGACATCCAGGTTAAGTGATTGACTAAGCAGTTTCTTTTTTAAAGACTACAAAGTGGCTTAAGGACAACAACGTTAAAAACAACCTCTGTCTTGTCTGAATTTAGAAGCAAATAATTTAAAGTCATCCAAGTTTTTATATTTTCCAGACATGCTTGTAGTCTATCTAACTGGTTGGGTTCATCAGGATTTATGGATAAGTAAAGCTGAGTGTCATCAGCGTAACAGTGAAAATTTATCCTATGCTGCCTGATAATTTTACCTGTTGGAAGCATATATATAGTAAAGAGAACTGGGCCAAGTACTGAACCCTGTGGTACTCCACAATTAACCCTGGAGTTTAAAGATGATTTATCATTTACATGAACAAACTGGAATCTGTCAGACAAATAAGATTTAAACCAGCCTAGCGCTGTTCCCCTGATCCCTACAGCATATTCCAGCCTTTTTGAGAGAATATTATGGTCGACTGTATCAAATGCAGCACTGAGATCTAAAAGGACAAGTACAGACACAAGTCCATTATCTGAGGCCATAAGAATATCATGTTTCAGTGGTATGATGAGCTCTGAAACCTGACTGAAACTCTTCAAACAGGTCATTGCTGTGTAAATGCTCACACATTTGATTAGCAACTATTTTCTCAAGAATTTTAGATAAGAATGGAAGATTGGATATAGGTCTGTAATTTTTCAAGTCATCTCGATCAAGTGAAGGTTTCTTAAATATTTTCTTTAGGGTGTGGAGTACTCGGTTAAATAAAATGGTTTTGAAGACTTCTTTTGGCATCTTGCAACTGTGTTAAAGACTCACTTGCTTCGGGATGCTGAATGGTTAGAACTTATCCAATTAATGGTAGCCTTACCTTCCCTCTCAATAATAAACAAATAACTATTAGATCATTTGGGGCACTCATGGAGCATTAAAATTTCCTTTCTACATGGCCAGTTGATCATTTATTATGAAAACATTTAATTAAATCAACGGGATCGTGATGTCATGGAAAACTAATGTACCTGGTCAGAATTCTGCAAGACACTGTGAATTCCCCCCATTGATCTCAGCACACATTTTGCTTCTAAGGGAGTAGATTAAATGCATCATACATGCTTCACAGACCTCACGGGACTTTATGTTCCACAAAATCTTCTTCATTTGTTTAGATGACATGTTCACATATTTAGATCCAAGTAACAGGTGTGTTTCAAAATGTCCGGATTATGTGTCAAGATAGGAAACAGTGCGACAGCAGCATAAGGTCTGATCAAAACTTAAACTTTTGTGTCACATTTCTAAAAAAGGATCTAGACCTAGGGTCAACAAAAGGACACCTCAAACAGGGTTAAAGATTGTGGTAGAGTGGAAGACACTGAGTGTTGTACCTCAGAGGAAAATTAAACAGTGTGTTACTTGATACCTTGCCTTGCCAAAAGGGACAGCTGTTTTAAACTTATCTGAGAACACCTGCTATAAGTGGTAATTATAATGTTAAACTCATCCTATACATCCAGTTTGAACCAGATATTTACACACTGTATAAAAAGAGGAATGTTTTTTTTATGTCTGACATAAATCAAACTAAAATTTCACTGTTTGTGGTCAATTAAAATAATTCGCTGTTTGACACCTGTCGATTTGTTTTAAGGCAACACCTTAAACACACTGCTTCCTTGTGTGACATCATTTGAAAATCAAACGAGATCAGCTCAGATATCAGGAAGAGGATTGTGGATGCCCTGAAGTCTGCTTTATCCTTGGATTCAATTTTCAAATGCCTGAAGGAGCCATGTTCATCTGTCAAAAACAATTATATGCAAATATAAACATCATAGGAATGTGCAGCCAATATATCGTTCGGAAAGCAGACTGATCTGTTTCCCAGAGATGAACAGGTTTTGGTACAAACTGTTCGTGTCAACCCCAGAACAAAGATATAGGCCCTGTTAAGACACTGGTTGAAACTGGTGAGAGAGGACTGAAAGCCCAGTCAGCGAAGCTAGGAAGAAATCACTATTACAAAAGTTACATGAAGCCAGATTACAGTTTGCAAATGCATTCATGGAGAAAGTAATTCACTGTTGCAGATATGTTCTGTGGTCTGAAAATTAAAATGACCTGAAATGCTGGTAAAGGCCATAATGACTATATATTTGGCGGATATAGGGGGAGGCCTGCAAGACTGTGAGCACCATCCTAACTGTGAAGTACAGGGGTGGCAGCATCATGTTGTGTTAGTGTTTTACTACAGGATGCATTAGTGCACTTCACAAAATAGATGGCATCTTGAGCAAAGAACATTGTGTGGAAATATTGAAGCAACATCTCAAGACATCAGCCAGGAAGTTATAGCTTGGGCTTAAATGGGTCTTCCAAATTGACAGTGACCCTAAGAATAGCACCATATGAGTTACAAAGTGGCTTAAAGACAACAGTGTTAATGTTTCAGAGCAGCCGTGGCGAAGCCCTGATCTCATAGAATAGGTATGGATGTATGGGCAGAGCCAGCCTTCAAACTTGACCCAGTTACACCTGTTTTGTCAGGAGGAAAGGGCAGAACTAAGTAAAAACAAATAAAAAATATTATCATTCTCATTTTTCTGGATCTTAGCTAATATAAATTATTTGGGTTACCCTGATCCCCCTAAAACAGAAAACATTTGGTCTGATTTAATGTCAGATGGAGAGAAAAAAGGTTATGTGTCTAGACTGCAATAAAACCAAACAGGGAGGTAATAAAGAAGGCAGCAGGTATTTGTCCTTTTATTGGTTTACCATTTGGTTTGTTCATTTTGAACACAACTTTTTTTGGTTATGAAATGCAGCCATCTATTTCGTACCAACCTTTAATCCACTCTTACTCGCCAGGGGGATGATTCGTACCTGCTTGGACAACTTATGATTTCAAGTAATTTTCTGTGTTCTTCTCATAACGAACGGTACACAAACAATATTATCTACCATCAGGGGTCTGTGTGACATATTTTGTTCTGATTAGGGGCATAAACTGACATATGTCCCACTCAGTTTGACTGAAACAAAGATAACACAAATGGCTTGAAGTCTAAAATCTCTGAAAACAATTTACAATAAAATTGAATAAAATTAATTTAAGCCTTTTTAACAAGCACTGCACCATTTAAAAAAAAAAACGATGATAATGCAATATTATTGTTTAGTATTGTGATTGTGGTATTGGTTTTGTTCAGCCCAAATTTTACTCTTTTCTCTTATTGTTTAATCATCACAATGTCCCAACCATTCTCTGAAAATTTTTATCAGTCACTAAAATCCAGTGTTATTAAGGCTAGTGAAAGTACATCTAACTGGCCAAAACCATATTAGCATGCAGGGCTTAATGAAACATACATGAAAGCAGTTTTTTGTGAGTTTGATAGTGCAGTCATTGATATTGTTTTGACAACTGTGATTCATTATATTGTGTATCTATAGGTTTTATGACTACTTCCTGGAATTTATGAAATTATAAACCAAAAAAAAAGTAGCTCATAAAAATGAATTGGAAGTAGTAAGGGATGAGATGACAATATGTAGGTGGTTGATGGGGGTTCGCAGGGCCAAATTCACCTGGAGCTGAAAGTTGTGTTTAGTTCAAATTAATATTATGGAACGTCAGAAGCCTTTGAACAGCCAGTCAAATTTGCAAATTGTCATACCCACAATATCTGGTATTTCTTAAAATGCTATTAACATAGAAATTAACCTCCTGATTTCTGCTCAGTTTCTTCATCAAGTGGATACTATGCTTTTCTTCTTGATCAGACTACAACATATTTTTTATACCTCAGAAATCCCTGCATCATATCAAAAACAGAGTAAAGAGTCTGTACAATTTTTTGTTGTTTCTCTGTATTGAAAAAGAAAAAGGTATAGGTTTTCCTTGACAACCACACTGATCCCAAGTTTTAGGCTTCTTATCCTACCTCTCCATTGCCAGTGTTTACTGGAATAATTGCTATCAAAACTGTAGCCAAAGCAGGACAGCTTCACTAGTCCACGGTCAAAGCAAAAATACCCAAGAATATTTCAGACCTTCAACCTCAGCACTGCCACTGTGGGTGCAGTTCTGCTTGTCACAATCCCACAACATCCTCAATCCATGACGGAATGTGTTCGCCAGATCCGACCTATGTTTTACCAACATGAAGATTGTTTTTTCCGTTCTGCAATAACCTGCCTCAGTCAGTCTCTCGCCTTACTGAGTAACGAGGAGATTTTCTCATCCTCATATAGAGTGATGTACAAGTTAACCCTTCACAGGAAGTAGCAGAAAGTTCAGTTCACACAGATTTAAGTTGACTTAGGTCATGTTTATAGTATATTTTGCACAGACAACAGGAACTAGCTAATTTTGATTTGTTGTGCATCATTTTTATTCTCTCTCTGCTCACATATAATGAATTATACTATGGCTAAATTCATAAAACCCCTTTTTATTCACTCTTTTTTTCACTGTCCAGAAAGCAAAATAAATCTGAACATAGTGAAAAGCAACCACTCAAACAAGTTTGAGGCAATTTTGGACATATTCAGGATGGTTATCTGCTTTTAACTAGTTCTGATGAAGGACACCGTCTGACAAAACTTCCCCTGAAATAAAGTAAAAACAGTAGTCAGTGGTAATTCTGGTGTTTGTTGGGGCCTCCACCTGTGTTTTCTGGAGTTCTTGACATAATAAAATATATATATATATATTAATATATATATATTTAAAAATTTAAAAGCCTATAAAAACATATTTAATTTACTAAATATAGATATATTTTTTTAAATATTTTAGGAAAAAAATACGAAAAAAGTAATTATTTAAATATATTGATATCTTTTTATATATAAAAAAATAAAAAATATATATATATAAAATAATAAAATATATATATATATCTTTTACTCTGACAAACGAGCCTCATCAGAACGCATATTGTAATTTACTAAATATGGCTGCATATGGCTGTTTTAAATGCACTGGAGAAATCAAATAAGTCAGGTGCTCCAACAGGAGTCTTTTCTAGGACCTTCATGATGCAGGATGTCAGGGCAACAGGAATATTCATTAAGGACTGACGAATGAGGTTTTTTAGGTAGCGGAACAAGGCAGGATGACGTCCAAAGCATTTGAAGGTATTAAAGGTACTGCAGAATCCCACATAGCTGGTCCACATGGCCCTGCTATGTGGTCCACACAGTCAAAGTGGTCAATGTGCTTTACAGGGAATCAAAGGAACAGAGATGAGACAACAAAACTCATTAAAAACATAAAGCATTACATGAAAGGAAAGAAATGTTGAAATGACAAATTTAGGCAAATAGCTATAAATCTGTTGTGAAAAAGCTTTTTCATCAGAAAGAAAACATTTACACATTTGAATGAGCCAATTAAAAACAAAAAGGAATAAAATGCACTTCCTGTCTGTTTTCCAGATCCAGAGCCCAACTATGACTGGAACCTGATAAAACTAATTAACAACTTTCCTGACTGCAACAAAGAATTCCTCAAGGACATTCTTAACCAGTGCAACGGTGATTATGAGCAGGCCTACACACTCCTCATCTGCACACTTAATTAAATTTTATCTGGTTTGTTTCTAATTTGATTTGGGCAAGTACAATGGTATAACCTATAAATAAACAGGTTCATTTGCAGAAGTTTGGTGTTTAGGTATAAAATGCTCTACTGTCTCCCATTCACAACTATATTAAATGGTACCTACAAGGCAGAGTGTGATTCTTGGGATCTGTTTTCTATTATCCTGTTAATCTCCAAGTGTTTGGTGCCTTGTATCTGTCTGGAAACGATGTTGAGTCATTTTGGGTTTTTGACCCAACTCAGAGTTGATGTTTCTTTCATAGAAATATAGTAAAGGTCATTACTTCATGATTCACAATCTTTAAATCACATTTTGGGTTTCTAATTAAATCAATATGCTAAAAAAGCTTTTTTTGTTTTGTTTTATGGTCAAACTGGTGTGTCATGAATCTTATCAAAACACAGGAAAGAATTCAAGTTCCACAGAATGGTGCCCAGCAGTTTTAAAGTTTTCTGGGTATACACTGCTTCCTTTGAGGCTGTCCATGTAAGTTAGCACCACAGAGTTGGACATCAGAACTGATCAAATGACCGTGGCAACAAAGACCAATGGGTGGTGCTGTCCACATAAGGGGCTGAAAATCCCCTTCTAATTTAGCATGAAGTCATGTTTACTGCTGATGTCATTTCAGAAATGTTGCCCCTCCACAGATCAATGTAAAACCCCACATTTTACAGACTGCACCCTGACTTTCATGATGCTAAGAAAAACTTACATTTTATATCAATAATTTTTGTGAAAACATTTGTAATTTCTTTTATGTTGAGGTCATGATATCTGCTGCTTTATAATTACTGATTGACTTTTATTGACGTGTGCATTAAAAAGTATTCAGTTCAAAAAAACTGAAATGTACAATATGTATACATAATGATTGAAACTCATTGTTAATTATACTTTGGCATGAGTTTTTTAAACTGTTAAACCCAATTACATATTGCTTATTCCTCCTGCAAATAAATATGATGCTGCAGAAACAGTCTGACGTGTTGTAAGAAAATCCCTTTTTGAAGAGACATCTTGTAAAAAACTAATAATTTTTTTCCATACTTCTAGTTATAGTTTTATGTAATAGATAACAATTTCGTTTGTAACAATGCTTCTTAACAATACATTTTATGTATTCAAAACGTTTGGCCTATATTTAGTTAGCACAAGTTAGTGCTAGCTACACTTTAGTGCTGAACATATACGTCTGTCTACTTTTACATGCACATGAACTGTGATGACATCCTATTCTTAATTTATAATGTCCAATTTTTTGATGGACCCACCGTTGTCAGCAATAGCAAGTTTAACTATTCTGTAGACATCTTCCACAAGGTTTAGGAGTGTGTTGATAGTTAGATGAAAAACCGGAATTGCACCCTCCGCTCTGATTCATCCCAAAGGTGTTAAAGAAGGTTGAGGTCAGGACTCTGTGCAGGTCAGTCAAGTTTCTCCACGCCAATCTTGGTGTACACCTGCAGCCATGGAAGTGATTGGAACACTGGTATTCATTGATCTGGTGTTGTGACCCTATATAGTGTATGTTTAACAATAGGATAGGGGAGATTAGAGGAATAACAATGTGAAATAAAATTGTGTAACTATTGTCCAGAGGATATCAGTGAAGTATAATCTTCTCTCAGGAGATGAGACAACACCTGCCATATCTCTTGATGCCCAGGCGGCACATCAAATAGGCTAAGAAATTGGGTTGACTCATGTCAGCAGTAATATCCATCCACCAGTCTGTGTTCAGTCTCTATTGTAACTAGCTGTTGCGCTGGCTAATGGGTGGAGGTAGTCTCTAGGACTTCCATTACTGCAACACGTTTTAAATGAGACATTTCACACTAGCTGCTTTTTTGTTAGGCAGAAAGATGTTAGCTTCGAGCACTGCCAATACATCCAACTTGATTTCAACATGTTACTACGGAGAAGGCCAAAAACAAAAACACATCAGTCTCTTTCCTGCAGACTTTTCTGGTGTGAGACAAAAACATGCATGCCAGGTACAGGGGTTGGACAATGAAACTGAAACACCTGTCATTTTAGTGTGGGAGGTTTCATGGCTAAATTGGACCAGCCTGGTAGCCAGTCTTCACTGATTGCACATTGCACCAGTAAGAGCAGAGTGTGAAGGTTCAATTAGCAGGGTAAGAGCACAGTTTTGCTCAAAATATTGAAATGCACACAACATTATGGGTGACATACCAGAGTTCAAAAGAGGGCAAATTATTGGTGCGCGTCTTGCTGGCGCATCTGTGACCAAGACAACAAGTCTTTGTGATGTATCAAGAGCCATGGTATCCAGGGTAATGTCAGCATACCACCAAGAAGGACGAACCACATCCAACAGGATTAACTGTGGACGCAAGAGGAAGCTGTCTGAAAGGGATGTTCGGGTGCTAACCCGGATTGTATCCAAAAAACATAAAACCACGGCTGCCCAAATCACGGCAGAATTAAATGTGCACCTCAACTCTCCTGTTTCCACCAAAACTGTCCGTCGGCAGATCCACAGGGTCAATATACACGGCCGGGCTGCTATAGCCAAACCTTTGGTCACTCATACCAATGACAAACGTCGGTTTCAGTGGTGCAGAGGAGCGCAAATCTTGGGCTGTGGACAATGTGAAACATGTATTGTTCTCTGATGAGTCCACCTTTACTGTTTTCCCCACATCCAGGAGAGTTACGGTGTAGAGAAGCCCCAAAGAAGCGTACCACCCAGACTGTTGCATGCCCAGAGTGAAGCATGGGGGTGGATTGGTGACAGTTTGGGCTGCCATATCATGGCATTCCCTTGGCCCAATACTTGTGCTAGATGGACGCGTCACTGCCAAGGACTACCGAACCATTCTTGAGGACCATGTGCATCCAATGGTTCAAACATTGTATCCTGAAGGCGGTGCCGTGTATCAGGATGACAATGCACCAATACACACAGCAAGACTGGTGAAAGATTGGTTTGATGAACATGAAAGTGAAGTTGAACATCTCCCATGGCCTGCACAGTCACCAGATCTAAATATTATTGAGCCACTTTGGGGTGTTTTGGAGGAGCGAGTCAGGAAACGTTTTCCTCCACCAGTATCACGTAGTGACCTGGCCACTATCCTGCAAGAAGAATGGCTTAAAATCCCTCTGACCACTGTGCAGGACTTGTATCTGTCATTCCCAAGACGAATTGACGCTGTATTGGCCGCAAAAGGAGGCCCTACCCCATACTAATAAATTATTGTGGTCTAAAACCAGGTGTTTCCGTTTCATTGTCCAACCCCTGTATATCAGTGGGCAAATTAAAAGTCTGAGATACATGATGTGGTGAAGACTCATTATCAGATATTATTTCCCATTAAAGTACAGGTGGGAACAACACGAGATGCGGTAAGTAATCTCACATCCCGTACATGCACAGAAATATATGTTGTTGTGAGAGTGTGTGCACATTGATTATCGTGGTGTTTGGTAATAGTATTGATGCAACATCTTCAGTATTACCTCAAAGACTTGAAACTATATGATAATATTCATCTGTCTAATGGTTGCCATAATGAAGAACTGGTGAGAAAAGCTATTAGATTATTTGTGTGGACAGCTGGACTGTAGTAGAATTTTGATGTTTTCCATGAAACAAGTTCACAGATATAAAGTATTCAGATGAAAACATGAATTCCCCTACATTTTTATTAATGGCGTGATGTTTTGAGGAACCCAGACTTGTTTAACTTAGTAAATTGTTTTCAATCAGTCAAACTGACTTTATAAAGGCCCTGAACTCTGCCGTGTGTGTGTGTGCTTTGTTACTTGTAGGGTTGTGCTGGTTACATCACTGTAGTGTTTGTAAGGGAAATTTTTGGATATTGGGCTTCTTTGTGTCTGTTGCAATAAATTCATTTCTGTTTACATCTGTCCTCCCAAAAACGACAGCATTAGTCATTTGTACTGACAGCTGAAAACAACTTTGCTCAGTGCTAAAGCAGAAGGTAGCGTGAGTACATTGTTTGGGGTGTAGCTGGGGTGAATGCTGAAGCCCACAAATGCCTGACTACAGAGACATCAGTTTGGTTCAAACACTTGACCAGCATGGTATGGGCTAAATTTTTTTCTCTTGTTGGAATTTGCTAAACATCAGAGTATTTTGTTGGGTTTTATGTGACAGATCAACACAAAGCACTGCATAACTGTCTAGAGGAAGTAAAGAAAATACATGGTTTTCATCATTTTATACAAGTTAAAGATATGGCATGAATTTGTATTTAACCCCCTTATGAAGTGCAAGCAATTGTTTTCAGAACACAGCTAACTAATCAATCTGTGAAGGTCTCAGAGGTTTGTAAGAGAACAAACAGCATCATGAAAACCAAGGAACACAGCAGACAGGTCAGGAAGAAAGCTTAAAGCAGGGTTAGGCTAGGAACCAACATCCCAAGCTTCAAAAATTTCACAGACCTCTGTTCAATCAATCATCTGAAAATGGAAAGACCATGGCACACCTGCAAACTTACCAAGACATGGTGGTCCAACTAAACTGACAATCCAGGCAAAGAGAAAATTAATCAGAGAAGCAGATAAGAAGCATGTGGCCTAAGAGTTGCAAAGGTTTATTCATGATTAATATGTTTTTTTATATTTGTTTTATTATAGTCAGTGTTGGCAGGAATTCTTCAGGTGTCTGCCAGAACGCAGGTCAAGAAGATGATCTTCAGATAAAAGAATGATCTCAACACAAGAAGATATATGTTTTGGGACGCCCTAAACTAAGTTCAACACTGAATTTGAACTAAAGCCTGTACATAAGATGTTCATTTAATCTGACAGATTTTGAACCTTTGCAAGTAAGGACAAACATGCAAAGCCAGTATTTTGAACTGAATCACAATGTGCAATAAGCAATTATTATATTATGCTTGTGAACAAAAGAGTTTTTTTTATTTCAGCGAGTTTTGTTCATATTTTAAAATATACCATGTTTCAACTTACAGTAAAGCAAACTACAAAACATTAGGTTTTGTAAAGTATCCTATTCACATTCAGGAATATCAAATATGTTGGGCTAAGGGTTTTAAGCAAAAAGTCTTCATAATATTTGAGCAGTTTGGCAGAGTGTATACAAACCCTCAACTCTGTCCCACTAGGCCAATAAATGGCCTAGTGACAAGTTGCTAACAATTTAAAAAGACAAACCAGGTCGTTCTGAATACTAAATGCATCCAAGTAAAAGCTAGCTGAGCCTTAGCTGCAGACAGAGTGAGTGCCTGAACATAACGCTCTGACATCAAGGTAAGTATTCTTACCTTGATGTTCCATGTCGCTGGCTGGGAAGAGACATGTGAAATGTTACTTCAACCCTCTATGCTCGTCAGTCCTTACAAAAAACACAGAGACAGCTAAATGGCCCCTGAATCCCAGATCAATCACAGATTTCAATGTTTTCTTAAACAGACTAGTATTTCACATATGCCTACCTGTCTCCCTACTATCTGCAATCGGTTCTCTTTTCCTTGGTTCTGACAGCATTGTTTCTGTTGTTTAAAATAAATCTTCATAATAACTCACTACAATACAATGAATGATTTAGTTTGTATCTGTTCAAAAGACACTTTGCCAACTCTTCATCAGTTTTGAGCCCTTGTAGATCACGAAGCTCCCTCTATCTTTTAAAAGCATCTCCATTGTAATCCCATTAGAAAGTTGGAAACGTATCACAACCAGTTTTGTGGGAGGACTTTTACACTGGCTAAACGTTCTTTAAGAAGTACAAGGCGGTCAAGGAATTGGTAACTTTGGTCCTTGTTTTGGCTGCTCCATTGCTCACCTCCCAACTGACTGAGGCGCATAACCCTTTCACACACACTGGTGCACTCACTCGTTGACTGACACCTTCCTTTAGACGGTTTACAATTTACTAAGATGAAGTCTATTGGTCAAAGCTGTAGGAACTCGGATTTGTTTAGCTGCAGAGGCCTGGGGAGGGACAAAAGTAAAATAATAATGATCACAGATTACCTGCTTTACATCATAGAACACTGTTAGTCAAATTGAAGCATTTCTTAAATTATTTTAACAGTTAAAAGTTACAGACTACAGCTTTAACATACAAACAAAAATGCTGTCCAAAAAACTAACCAAAGCTTCACAAAAAATTATGCCAGTAAACGGCTGAAATAAGGTAATTACACCATGAAGCTCTGAAATGTACAAAGGCAGGGCTGTCAAAACACAAAGGTAGTTAGCAGGGAATGGGTAGCTCACAGGGTACCTTTGAAAAACATTGTAAGGTAGATGGCACAATAGAGCGAGAAACTTAGGAAAAAGAAAATAAAATCCAAACTTAATCCTAGAGCCAATGAAAGGAGACAGCTTAGATCTGATTAAGATGCATCTGCCTTATGAGGAGACAACCATCTGGCAGACAACAGACTCTAGTGCTAACTGGGTTGAATTACCTTAATAACAGCAACTGTTATAAACACACTGAAATAGGAGAAACTATTTTGTTGGAAGTTTTTCTAATAAAAGTATGTTCTGTTTGTTATTTTATAGAGCTCTGGTAATGTGTTCAACATGCTTTAAAGAAAACATAGGACTACAGCAGCATCATAGTTGGTACAATTTTTATAATCCAGTGCATGTCTTGGTAAGGACTTATGAACAAACACATAGCTTAGTGGTGATGAGGTGGAGAGAGCTGTCAAAATGTTTCTTTAGATGAACACAGCACACTGTGTTTTTGCATGGAGTTGTTTGCCCACATCTTATCTGGCACCCTGGGTGCTGAAATGTTGTTGGCTCTCGTACTAGGAAGAAGTAGCAATGATAAATCACTTCAACTGAAGACTGAATTATGGAACGTCAACATTCAAATGGAAGTATGCTGGTTGTGATATGGTTACTGTGAGATCAGAACTTTTGCTTAAAACCTTGTTTGTGTTTATTGGTCAGGGACCAAGCTCAAGAATTATAATCACATGGCTAAATCTAACCCTCTAAGACAACAGTTAGATGCACAACAGACAGGATAAAATACCTTTACAGGCCACATGGCATCACCATGTGAGCATGACTGCATATCTCACTCAACCTAACATGGATACCAGTCATCCCTTATGACTTACCCCAGGTTATAATTTTTCTTGTATAGATGGCCTGTGTTAGAGATGTTAGAGATACCATGTCACACTTACAAGGTCCAA
This sequence comes from Crenichthys baileyi, assembly GCA_036173005.1. Taxonomy (NCBI): domain Eukaryota; kingdom Metazoa; phylum Chordata; class Actinopteri; order Cyprinodontiformes; family Goodeidae; genus Crenichthys; species Crenichthys baileyi. Next base: position 3,192 of record JAHHUM010000524.1, on the reverse strand, counting down.
GTCAATTCTGAAGTTTTTTGCTCCAGGTCCAAGTTAAGTTTTAAGGGTCTGATGACTGAAACACACATTTTCTCACCAAATGTATGGGATGAAATCAGTGTATAACACATCCCTAGGTTAGGGACTGGTTGCTTTCTGTATGTTAAAGGTTGTTGTCTTGTCAGAACTGACCCCCTGCCCATTTTCAAGTCTTTTAATTGTGCAACCTCTGAAAGTTTTTTTTTTTTTTCCGATTGCTGTATTAAGCTCCATTCATCTACCCATCAACCCTTGGCTGCTTCCCTTTCATCGTCACAACATGATGCTACCACCAGAATGTTTCACCATGGGGGTGGTAGGTTCAGGATTATGTGCAGTCTTAGTTTGCAACCACATGGTATTGTGAACAGAGGCCAAAAAGTTTAGTTTTAGTTTTACCTGACCACATTTTTACTGTCACCAACATGGCCTGTGGCAAACTGCAAATAGCTTTCTTCCCTGAAGCTCTTTCATTGTGCAGTGCAGAACTAATCACTGTCTTGTCAACAGATTCTCCCACCTGTGATGTGGATCTCTGCAGCTCCTCCAGAGTAACTATCGGTCTCTTGGCTACGTTTCATTCATGATTCATTCTCTTCTTGCCAAATCTGTCAGTTTAGGTGTACCTTGGTGTCTTGATAGGTTTGCCATACTCTTTTCATTTCCAGATGATGGGATGAACATCTGTGAGACGTTCAAAGCCTGGGATATTGTTTCATAACCTCAGCCCGCTTAAACTTCTCCAGAAATTTCGCTTTGACTTGTCTTCTGTGATTCTATATGTTCATGACTTCACACTGGATTTATTTTTAGTAATATCAGATTAAATGGGGCTTAATACAAATGTGTGCTGCACATGCATTTAAAACATTGTACCCTTTTCCTTCTATTTCACAGTTATGTGCTATGTTGTGTTGGTCGAACACATAAAATCTCGATACAATCCATGGAACTCTGTGGTTGTTAGGTGAGACAATTTGAAACTCTTGCAAGGCACTGTGTACTACTCAGCTCACTTTGTTCAGTACCAGAATCCCATCCTGCGTGTATGCACCATCTTCTGCCTTTAGTTTTTTTTTTGTGTGTATTACAGTTTATCTTGTTCTTCATCTACCTGCTTCCTGTGTGTTTCTGCATATGGGTAATCCACCACACATAACCATGACAGTAACAGGGTAAAATCCGGGGCGAGGCAGTGTGTTATATGACAGGGTGGAAACCATGTGAAAGAGGTCACACAGAAGGCTTCTACTATATTTGCCCAAATACATTTTAAAATATGTTAGTAATGTCTTCACAGTTTATTTCTGCTAACCCCCAGTGGTTAGAAACTGATTTTAGGGTGGGGTTTACAAAACCAGTAGGCATGTTTTAATTGGGCTTATCCAAACAGATCAACTCCAAATGTCTAAAAGAAGAATTGCTCCCTGGAGTCTAATCAGCATGTATTTGCATCCGTCAGGTAGTTTTCTTGGTGGTGATCTTTGCAAAACAAAACTTGGAATTTTAGTCTAACCTAAACCGCAGCTGTTGTGGCCTTGAAAAAAGACCCGTTTGAGTCATTCGGGTCCTGACGAATGACCTACTTTGGCCGTTAGGTATGAATTCATTTGTCTTCTGTGTTTATGGAACATCTTATCACTAACAGACTCAAAAGGGAAGGAATTAAGTAGATGCTGTCCTGCAGATGTGGTGGTTTGGTCCAGCAGAGAGGAAGAAAGGAGCAGGTGTAGAGGAAAATAAGATTGTGTGTCAGAACTTCAAAGTGGAGAGGTTTTTGCCTGTGCAACATCTAAACAGCACAAAATAAACACGTTTGACACACACACTGTTCCAACACACATGGAGGTTAAAACACCCACCTCATTCCCACTGGAGAGAAGGAGCCCTTCCTGTCTTCTGTGTAGCACTCACTCATGTACTGTTGTTCTTGAACAGACATGAGTCAATGGATGTGATACGCAGGAAGATGTGAATTTTCTCTCCCATGCTAATACTCACCACAAAAGCCTTACATCCTTTTGCCAGTACAGTGCCTACCAAAGGTATTCATATCCTTTAAACATTTTTACATTTAGTCATGTTACAACCACAAACTTCAGTTTACTTTGTTGGGATTTTATGTGATAGACAAACATAAAGCAATGTGTAATTATGAAGTGGAAGGTAAATACTTTTCAATTTATCAGCCAGTGATTGTTGAAAGGGAGCCTTAAAAAATATTGTTTAAAGGTTCCACAAGCGGAGTAGCGCAGACAGAAAACATGGAAAAGGGTTCGGTGGTCAGATGAGACCAGAATTCCACTTTTTACCCTACATCCAAAACACTGTATGGGGAATAAAACTAACACTTGCCATCACACTGCACACAATCCCCGTGGCAAAACATGGTGGTGGCAGCATCATGTTGTGGAGATGCTTGTCTCATGTCTTCATGTCTTAGAACGACCTAGTCAAAGTTCAGACCAAATTCCATTAGGGAATTTTTGCCAAAACTTAGAAAAGACTGACTGACACTTTACATCCAACCAGATGAAGGTTAAGCCATTTTTGTAAACTAGAATGGGCAAAACATTCAGCTAATAGATATACCTGGTAGAGACCTGGTAGAGACAAACTAGGTCTCTACCAGGGGGTACCAGAGACATATCCCCTTTAAAGGAGGTCCCCAAAGTATTTATTGACATTCATCAATAAACAAATACTTATTTTAGGTAAAATTAAACTTTCAATATTTGAAAAAAAAATTGAAAACCATGTCTTAATTTCTTTCCATTTCATTGTTATGCTCTACTTTGTGTTGGTCTGTCACAAAAGTCCCAATAAAATACACTGTATTTTGTGCCTATTACGAGACAATCTGAAACACACCCTTGATCTGTTTCAGATCAAGGGCAATGAATATTTCAGCAAGGCACTGCAGGAGTGTGTGTGTGTGTGTGTGTGTGTGTGTGAGTGGGTGGGGGGGTGGGGATTTGTGTGTGTGTTTGTGTGTCCATGCATGTGTATGTGTGTGTTGGAGAAGGGGGATATAGTGATAAATGGACTCCAGTGAGATCAAATAAAAGTTCAATTTATTTGAACTGGCATTTATTTCTTTCACACGTTACAATCAGGCCTCACAGCTGTACAAACTTTAAAGTTTCAGCTTATCCCATACTTAAGTGCTAAAAC
>JAHHUM010000523.1:0-33758 GCA_036173005.1 Crenichthys baileyi | reverse complement strand
TCAGCACTCTCTGTATGAGCCTCAGCCTGCTGGTGGTTGTCCACTTGGTTCACACAATGACAGGAATCCTTGGAGAGATGCTTCACCTATTAGGTGTTCTGCCATGTGTCTCCTTGCACTGTTATCATTTATTAATGTTTGCATTGCAAACTTGCTTTTATGTCCCTAAGTTAATGCTATTTCTAGCATGCTTTGATCATTGGCTGTATAACATCAATGCTGTAGTGGTCTTTAGAGGTAAAAAATCCATTTGTTTCTGAAATGTACAAGAGGCCCATTGGTATAGGTGAAACATGGTTATGTGCTTGTACTTATTGGTGGTTATTGTTTTCCCGCTGCAGTCTGTTGTGGAAACTTCTATTGCATAAGATGTTTCTTCATTGTTTTGCTGGCAAGTATTGTGCAATTTCACCCTAAGCAAGAACTGAATCTAACTTCAGTTTGAACTTATTCTTTTTTATAGTTCACCACCTCAACACTATGACCCAGCTTCATACTCCTAAAGTGAAATAGTTCTCGTTCGCTCATTTTTTAGGATTGAATTAAATAACTCTTAAACAATGAAAAGTCATCACAAAGCCTTTGCTAGGTCGTTTGTATCGCTTTAATTATTTTTCTGGTTTTTATATAACGTGATGCACTACATTCACTTTCAATGCATTAAAAGGTTGGTTCTGTTAAAGCACCTCATCTGACAAAAACGTTGCGTAAATTAAAGTTAACATCTGTGCTGGGGTGCCGTGTGCTGTAGCGGTAGAGCAGGTGCCCCACACATGAGGGCAGTCGCTCCTAGAGGGAGCTGTTTCTCGTTTAACGCCTGACCTCAGGACCTGCGCTGAATTTTTTCTCTCACCCATGACTCACCCATGACTGTCTCAAAAACTATGAATAAAGGCTACTAACATCACTCAGTCACAAAAGTTAGAAGTGACAGAAAGCATTAAGCTGTGGGTTCTTTCCTCTGCTTCTCCCAGCGGTAGCTGCAAACCCACAGTGCAGTAACAGTTTAGTATAATCTATTAGTTTAGAATGATAAGGCACGAGCCTGTAGTTTACATTTTAAGTTTAGGTTGACTAGAGAGACTTACATTGCTAATGATGGGTCACCCTCGAAAGGAAAATATGTGCGCAAACACACACACAGCTGTCACCACGCTCTTGCCATAGAGGGTAATTATTACAACTCTTTTCTCTATGTAGAATCTAAAGTTTGAGCATCCATTCTGAAATAGTGTGTTAAATGTTGCCCGAGAGGTCTGCGCTGAGCTTTAGGTATGCAATGTAAGAAACAGTGTTTCCCTCAACAATATATGAGGAGGAGTCTGCTTGAAGGTGAACATCATTTCGTTTTCTATATAGCAGCAGATTACAACAGAAGTTGTTTAATGTTACCTTTCTTATAGAAAATGTCTTTATCTTGTCTTTTTTATAAATAGCTAAATGTTTTATATCTTATTGACATGACTATATGTCATTTCTGTCTCTACAAGGTTTTATGTTTCTCCTTAGCAAAGTTCTGATATGCTGACTATGCTGCACAATGTGCTCATGCACACTGGACATGGACCTGTCACTGCTCTCCGGGTAGTAGCATGATTTAAAAAAGTAACACTACCTAAACTGGCAAAATGTTTTATCATACATTACCTACTGTTTAAAGCCCCTTTAATAAGATGCCAAAGAAAGTTCTGGACTAAGTGGAGTTTTTTCCAACTGTAGGAGTCATCCCATACATTTCTCTTTTACACAAGCAAGACGGTCAGCTGATTGGAAAGTCATGGTGTGGAAGCTAAAGGAGTGCTAAACAATACAGTTATTAAGAAAATACTTCTTTTTTAAGTGCAGATGTGTGTTAGGAGACTAGCATCAAGTGTGGTATGCCGGAGACTACAGGCTAGCAAATTAAGCAGATTGTTCAGTTATTATGAAAACCAGCAATACTGGGTTGGTAGGCTCACTGTGTTCAGACAGACACATTATCAGACCTAAGGATAATTTAGGAAGACCAATTAACCTTTATTAACCTTTATGTGGAAGGAAGCTGGAGTATCCAGAGCGAAACCACGCAAAGGAACAACATGCAAACCCAATGAAACATCACAATAATAATGCAATAGATTTTCGCTCTTAAATAAAAACAATTAATTTGTGATATGTATTTAGTTTAAAATATTAAAAAGTGTTAATTCCAAGGTACCATGTGCTACATATGGTACCATGTGGTTCAGTTTTCCTTTTTGATTTTAGTAATGTTCTGTCATGTAGCCAGCAGAAACAGGCAGTTGTGAACACCACCACTATGAACATTATGGTTCGAAAAGCGTCTAACCTAAATTAGGAAAAGTCAGTGGTTTGTTAATGTTTTCAATTATTCCTCCTTTCAGGTGTGCTGATTAAGGGAAGGAAAGAACTAAGTTAGCATTTTCAACAAACCCTCTACGAAAGATCAAGTTTTTAACCATGTTTTTTGTTTAAGAATGTCTCAAAATGACTCCAAACATTATGGACAAAACCAATATTCTCTGTCCCCATAGAGGGTTGTAGTGTCACTGTCGACAGTAACATGAAAAGTAGTGCACTGACATAATATAGGTGGGCTGAATGAAAATGCTTGCCATACTTTTCAGTTTTCTTCCATTTCACAGTTCTACTGCTTGTGTTGGTCTATCACACGAAATCTCGATAAATACATTGAAGTTTATGGTTGTAATCTGGTAACGTGGAAAAATTTGAGGGCTATTAATATTTTTGCAAGGCAGTAAACATAGTAAATGTGAAATCACACAGAAAATCTGCATCTGCAACAGGGGTGTGTAATGCAGTCAGCACTTTTTCTCAAGTCTTAACTGCAACATTTTAAGGGGCAGCTTGTTGCTTGTGAAGGGGTGGGGTCAGATTGAGTTCCTTTGTTAACCACAGGCCACAAACTGAAGCCTGTTTAATTCCAAACCAGAATGCAGTTCACTCTCGACCCACATGCTCTGCATCCTTGGCAAGCTGCATGTTGTGGGCTCAAAACGAGACCATCACCGGAGAACATAAATTCTGACCGCCAGCCAGTCCACAAATGATCCACCCTCATATTACAGAGGGTTTCTGAGACACAGATGGGCTTTGTCAGTGCCGCTCTTTCTGCCCACACCACCTAATTTGGTAATAAAAAATACAATATTGTTTTAAATAGTTTGTAGTGCGTGAGTCGTTTGTAAGACTTGTCAGAAGTATTTAACACTCATTTCAAGTTTTCATTGGCAAAATACCCCACAGATCTCACATGTGATCACAGGTTGCATCACACTTTACATTAAAAATAGTTGAAACTGTTTGGAATAATATTCATGTTCAGGTGTCACTCGGCCCAGTTGTTTGTGTCCCATGATGGTGATTTCTTTCTTCCTCTGGCCCTTTCTCCCATTTTTTAAAAATCCTGTTAATCACATGTGGAAAAACTGAGAGGTGAAAATAGAAACATGCCCATGGCAGCAACTATGTGAGACGCTTCTCCTTCGTATGAAACTGAATGTAAGAGCGAGGGAGCAGCAGGCAGAGCTCAGAGGCCGACCGCCTGCACGTCTTCCTCTTTCTGGCTGCTGTGTGGAGGCTGACAGCCGGGTTTCCTTCTCACCCCCCTGACTCGCTCTGTAGAGCAAAGCAGCAAATATTTTTCTTCACTTGTGGAGCAGAGCACTCAAGCTCCAGGACAGCGCCTGCTACTTAATACGTGAGTGACCTAATCAAAAAATGATATGCTGTATATTTTTGTTGTTTTGATTCCATCAGATTCATTTGGTTTAAATTTGGTTTTGAAAAGTCAGTACCAGAAGAGATTGATTGAACTTTATACTGCAGATGTTTTCAGAGACAGTGGCTTCCCACCAGTCATGCTGTTTACACTGTATTAGAAATAATATTTACATCTAATACAGTGTAAATAGTGGTTATTTATTTACATGCTATAGCATACTATGGTCATGATATGAAAATGGAAACATCTTAATTATTTTTAATCAATGATTGATAATGTATAGTTCTTTTACCATGGAGATGTCTAATGGGGGTGAATATAGAGAAAACCAAAAACTATTTTAAGTGCTCTTTGCTTAATAAAAAAACGCAACAGGAAAGCAGCTAATTTTGCAGCCACAGCTTTGCAGGAGTGCTATTTCCCCTTTGATCAACATGATATCTGTGTGGGGCTTAAGCTCTCCAAACATATCAGTGACAGGATGTTCGCTATTTTATATGTAAAGCTGGTAGCTATGAGTGTATGCTTTGCTCTTTTGCTGCATATTCCAACCAGGCTGTCATGCATAGAGCGTGGAAGTGGTAGGAGTACTGCCCTCTCAGTGCTGCAGTGTCTGAACCTAACCTAGAAGAACTGTTATGACTGCTCAGCTGTATTTCCCTCTGATCATAGGTTGTGATAAGCTGTGTTGCATATGTATATACGTAATTAATGTGCACACCAAAGGTACTTTAGCATTGTAGCTGATTAAAAAAATACTAGGTATGTGTATTATAATTATCAATATGTTATGTCCTGTTTTTTGGCTATGCAGCTGTTGTATTGTAGGTTGCAAACACACAGACTGGTAAGTAAACTCTGAATAACAAATGATGCCCTAAACAGAGTTTTGTTCGATATTAGTCTCTTCTGTTTTTTGCTCTAAGAATGAAATGAGGTGATATAAAAGACGCTTGCAGAATGTTTTTGCAACCTTACTGCAGTGAGGGGTCTTTAATTATTTATAATAGGAGATGAGGTGTGAGAGGGAGCAGCTGCTGTTAAACAGGGTTTTACTATTATTTTTTTAACCAAAACGCTAAATTAATATGGAGCCTAGCATCACATGTTAGCATTTAGCGTTACAAAAACTTTAGTCTGTCTATTCCCCAGAGAATGTAGACCCTTATCTTAACTTTGAGATTCCCAATATTTCCAAATCAAACAAGTTTAAATGCCAAAGCATGATAGATGTCAAATTGTGAATGTTATTTTAAAAATATCTGCCCTGTTTTGCACAAATTTATGAGTAAAATAGGTTATTGATTCAGAATTCTTTGTGATAAATACGAACCTTTTATTTCTAAAAGAAAATGGTTCCTTTAGTAATGTTACACATCAGTGTGGATACTGAATACATTTTCACATACTGATCTCATAATTGTGAGTATACAGTCAATCAATCAATTAGAATATTATTTGAAAGTTACTTTATTTCAGTAACTCAAATAACTAGTGAATCACACATAGATTATTACAAACACTGATGTTTTCAAGCCTTTATTTCTGTTTAATTATGATGGTTTTCTGCTTTTCCATTATAAAAATTATCAGCATATGGTCTGGAGTTTCCTTTTTTCTTTTTGCTCCTCCTCTGCAGTAAAGTCCAGTAGTTTAAAAACTGTTCCAGCACTTTGTCCCATATTCAGCCTAACATTTAACTTACTATTTTTGGAAGCAATTAAGGCGGATGACTACCTATGACTTATGGCAGAACCACAAACTATGCTTGCTCTTATGGTTTGTGTTTTTTAGAGCAGGATCCATATTTAGGTCTTTACTGGCCATGTTTATAACAGTGTCTTTATTCTACGTGTGGACTTTTTATCAGATTGTAAAAAAATGTAGTGCAGTCTCACTTTCTTGATTTCTATCCTTCTTTGTTTGCTAAATAGCAATCACACTTGCTCATCTAAACCCTGTTCAAGATGAAAATGGATCCTGTCTCTGTCCTGCCTGTCTCTCAGTGAGATGGAGCTTTCTCAGCTAGGTCGTTGGGAAATAAGTGGGACACCATTCTGGCTCCTGAGAATCAGATCTCTGCAGTGCGATATGGTGAGGTCATATTTGCAGAACATGGCTCTGCAGTGGCCGGACAAGGTGAAGCCAAATAGTTTTAGGTTTTTTTTTATAGGCTTTCTTTATACTCTCAAAATTACTTGGTTATATTAATCTTTAAATATTTGATTGATATGTAAAGTGACCTGAGACAAGGTGGGACATCACTGCTGAGAAGTTGGACTGCCCACCCAGACAGGAGTTAGTCACAGGATACTGCCCCGAGAAGTCCTAGGATCATCTGATGGGCCGAAAGAGAAACACATGCTCTCATGCAAAAACTGAAAATAATATGTTCTCTTTCAGTAGGTCCTTCATTTCCTCAAATCTTTTCTATTAAAGCATAAAATGAAGCAATTATTTGAAGCAAGTGTTTGTAACTGCATCATGCTGTGTTACGATTATTTGTCATGTACTGTACCAGCAGTTACCGTTGCAGGAGCTAGTTATACTTTAGAGGTGAAAATAGTATTCACCAACATAGTTCTGTGAGTACAAACTTCTCATACAGCATATCAAAAATGAACAGGTGGTTGTGTATCCTTGCTAAAGAAAAGGCTAAAGTACCCTTGAAGGACATTTTCTTACAACATTTCCTTTTTTTTTAAGACAGCAACATTTATACTCATTACCAGTGCCCAATAATTAGTAGTAAATAAATAAATATGTAAATAAGTGAGAAGAAAAATAGCATAAAGCTGCTAAGAAAGCAGCAATGATTTACTTTGTGATTGGTATAGTGAGAGAAGAACAACATCAGACGAGAACTTGGAAGAAGACTCATTTAGAGACCTTACAAACTGACATCCATCCGTCCAAACAGCCTCCACCACATAGCTCCTACCCACCCACTCACTTCTTGCTGGGTCGCTGGGCGGCCTGGTGGCTATCTCCAGTGGCCTCTGGGCATAAGGTGGGGTACACCTAGGACAGCTCCATCCATTCCATCACAGGGCAACGAAGACAGACAGTACAAACCACCTTGCATACACGCAAATATATTATTAGGCCTTTGACGTATAATAACTCATATTAATAATTCTACAGAATGGCTCAGTTATATGTCTCTCTCTGTCCCTTGTTCTAAATGTAGCCACTTTTCTCATGAAATCAGAAATTGTGTTTTATCACTGGTAAATGTTGTCAGTTCCTAGATTTATTCAGCTTTTCATCTCCAGATATCCACTCAAATATACATTTTTGGCAGCAAGATCAGAAAACTTTGTGAGGCTTTAAAATAACTCTTCATGAACCAAAAGGTGTTATATAAAACCATCTATGTGTTTTATGTAGCAGCCCTATTGTGGATTATCTGGTTTTCAAGCTTGCAGATAGTATAGTGAATCCTCATTAATAGTCCAGTCTCCGTCAGAGGTGCAGGAGATCAGGTTTGCTAAAACCCTAATCAATAAGTCAGCCCGTCCACAGGGAGCAGAGTAGGCATGCTCATGTTTAATTGCACCCCTTCTGCTTTCCTTGTGTTTTCCCTAGATCAGTGCGTTTCCCTTGAAACATAAAACACACGCCTGTAACAGTCATGCTGAGCACATCCTGTTGGAACACAAACCCCTCATTGTGTGGCTTTTAAAAAACATATTTTTCAGTAAGATAACCGTTATGGCCTTAGCCATCTGCATACCTCCTACCACATTGTGTCCATATTGTGTCAAGTCTTGGTTAAGTCCCTCTGGTTTGAGCAAATTAGATAAGAGAGGCTGTTCTCTCTGTCAGGAAGTGGTTCAATGGTGTTATTTTTTACAGTGGCTCCTTGGCTGTGTTTTTTGGAGCAGCACAAAATACCACCTGAAGGTGGTACTGCCTTTATAGGTTTGTTGTTGGTGTAATTGTGATGCCTACTCTTCAGTGCTTCCTTTTACATTGTGTACTCCAACCAGATCCAACCCTGTTTAATTGTTAAACATTGTTTTAAAAAAAGACATAGAAAAAATTAAAGTTAATTGCATTGGTGTATTTTTTGCTTGGTTGGTATCTTCCTTAAATTAAAGGGGAAAACTTTTTTTTATTTTGATAACTTATTTTTGTTAAATGATCATAAACAACTTGCAGGTGGAATAGATGAGGACATAAGTTACTAAGTGAACACATATGAATGTTCATACTTTATTGGATTCAAGCTGTTTTAATGGGTGCCTCTTTGCCATAGACGGTGGGGTATGATGATTAAATAAAATGGCTCCCAGTAACTTGATCCTAAACTCCTGTTTGGCACACTCAGCCATGTGAATGCTTTCATTTTAGGAGATACCCTGCTAAACATTCTTGTTGCTCCCCCTCCCAACAGGAAGCCATGCTTAAACCGGGCGCCGCTAAGGGGGGGCTGCCCAAGCCGGGACTCCAGGAGCGGGTAAGGCAGGCCTCCTTGACTTCCCCTACCTCCACCTCTGCAGCTTTGAAGAACTCCAGATCTTCCAACACGCTAGCCTCAGATCAGCGCCTCAGCAAAGTGAGTCAAGTGCACCCTGCTGTTTGTTTGCTTCAGTGTATTTCTTTGGGAGTTTATGTGATAGACAAACAGAAAAGTAGTGCCCGATTATGAGATGGAAAATGGAAGTTTTATGCCTGAAAGTGTGCTATGCATTTGTATTCATTCCCCTTGATTCGAGACCATAAAAACTGACTTGCAGCTGTAAGTGCGTCTCAACGAGCTTTACACATTCAGAAACTGAAATTTGTGCCCACTGTTCTTTGAAAAATAGCTCAAACTCAGTCAAGTTGGATGGAGAGCATCTGTCAGCCTACATTTTTCAGTCTTGCCACAGATTCTCAACTGGATTTACGTCTGGACTTTGACCGTTCTCTGGCCATTCTAACACATGACACTGTTGTAGCTCTGGCCGTATGTTTAGGGATGTTGTCCTCCTGAAAGGTGAACCTTGGCCCTAGTCATTTGGAGCCTCTAACAGGTTTTTTTCAGGATTTTCTTTTATTTGGCTCCATCATCTTCCCATCAGGGATCAGCAGCTATCTTCTCCCGTGGAAGAAAAGCATGTCCACAGCATGATGCTGCCACCACCATGTTTCACTGTGGGGATATTGTGTTTGAAGTGATGTGCAGTTTTCTGCCATGGAAAGTGTTTTGCATGTTGGCCTCATCTGACCAGAGCACCTTCTTCCACATTTTTGCTGTGTCCCCTACATGGATTTTTATTAACTGTAAATGGGACTTCCTTTGACTTGTTCTTTTTCCATTCCTTTATAAAAGAGGGGTTAATTTCAGACATGACTAATAATTGTCAAAAGATTTGTCTACCTAAGCTATGGATCTCTGCAGCTTCTCCAGTGTAACCATCCTGCCTTCAATTATGTCCTGTTTTATGTCCATGCTGAAGAACAACATCCCACAGCATGATGATGCCACTAACATGTCGGGTTGGTGTGTTTATGGTTATTCGGAGTTTTGCTTTTCCTCTACAATCCACGCATGTTTGCTGTGTCCCCTGTAAAAGGGAGGTTTACCACTTTCTTTCTTAAACGACTCTTGTCTTGCCACTCTTCCATAGGGGCCAGATTTGTTGGATGCACAACTGATAGTTGTCCTATCTGCAGATTCTCCCAGCTAAGCTGTAGACCTCTGCAACTCCTCCAGAGTTACCATTAACCTCCTAGCTGCTTCACTGATTAAAGTTCTCCTTGCCAACCTCTCAGTTTAGATGGACGGCCATGTCTCGGTGGGTTTGAGGTCTTGCCACATTTTCTTGCTTTATATTTTAACCCTGCTTTATATTTCTCTGCAACTTCCTCCCTGAGCTGTCTGCTGGGTTCCTTGGCCTTCGGAGAACAGCTGGCATTATGCTGAGATTAAATAACACACAGGTGGACTCCATTTACTAATTAGGTGACTTCTGGTTGTATTGAAATTCATTTAGGGGTGTCAGAGTAAAAACAGGGTAAATACAAATGCACACAAAACTTTCCTTAATTTTATTTGTGGCTGTAACAAGATGAAATGTTAAAACGTTCAACAGATGCGTTCATCAGTGTGTTTGCATGGCACTGTTTAATCTTGGCACTAACCTGAGATGTGTTTGTAGCTGAAAAGAGCCAGCAGTGATGATGCCTTGACAAAGCCTGCACTTGGAGCTGCAGCGGTTGGCTCCCGGATGAAGAAGACTGTCACTACTGGAGGAATCTCTGATCTTGCAGAGGCTCGTCCTCGAAGCCTTTCAGGTAGGCAGTCTACAGTCCCTAGGTCTGTCACTGTTGGTGAATTAATACGTTCAGCCACTAGATGGCCACAGTGCATCACTAGAGCTTCAGTTGGAGCTCAGAGGTTCAGGTGTTAATGGGCAGCATGAGAAATGAATTTATTTTTTCACTGTTTGTCTCGTTGATAGTGGGACCAAGATACAGGTGGCTGAGAAGGAATATTGTGTAGGTTCTAGCCTGCAAAGAATTAATGAATGAATTTATCGTTTTGTGAATGGCTGCGTGTGTTTTTAGTCAAACTTGATGAACGTTTTCTTTCTTTTTATCCTTATATGTAGGAATTGTATTAACCTATTGTGTGTATTCTTGTAGTTATGTACCAGAGCTTACCTGAGGTGAAGGCCGTTATGTTGATTTTTAAATATAAAGAGATCCTATGATTTCTTTAATCAGCATTCAGTTCAATCAGATTTGTTGCATATTTTCAAAAACATTTACCATGTCATATTTTTAAAGCACCTCTTATCATGGCATAACGCCTACTTGTGTGTTGGGACAACCCTTTATGGGATGAACTAAAATAAAAAAAAGAACATATTTTATATTTAGGGAATACAAGGTGATTGGTAAAGATCAGGATGTGTTTGCAGGAGTTGGTGTGAACTGCATGTTTTCAAAGCACCCTCCATGTGGTAGATATCATTGTTTATGCCAGCTGATTGCCCCTGCATGAGGATGCTCTTTAGGCTCTATAAACCCCCTGTGTCTTGTATCATGGAGCATGATATATTTATCAAGAATTTACTCTGTATTAATTAGCTTTTTCAAACTATTGTCTTTGAGCATTGCTTACGTTAACGCAGCACCAACAGACATATTACAACCCTAAGAACATTATAAGGCAGGTTTATAAAAGATAGTGTGTTTTCCTTGTAACATCCCTCATGCCAGCTGTTCTGTTTTGCACCTGGTGTGGGATACTCTGTAAAAAATGACCATTGCGCATCTAGACATATGAAGCCAGACAGTGAGTGGATACGTCAAGCCAGTTTCAAAAAGCAAACAAGTGTGGAAAATGCGATGTGACATCAGAAAGAGTGGAGGTGGTTAACCATGTGTGCAACCTTCAACAGTCATTTGTGTTTTAAATACCAGATCTGGGAGTCTGACTTGTTGTTGTTGTTAGAAATCCTTTAGAGGTAAATGACATGATTTGAATATAGAGTGGGGTGATGATCTGTGATATTTTGGTTTCTGAAACGTCTTGAATGTTAGCACTGATTGATGTTTGATGGTTGAAATAACCCTGGATATCTCTTTTAGGACTCCATACCATCTCTGCTATGAAGCTACTATCTTATTATGTATTCTAAGGAGTAACTGAGTTTCTTAGAGTTGAATCTATGTAGATTTTACCGCTATGTATATAAAGGGTTTATCTTTATTACTTTTCATTAATATCAGCTACAGAGCCTTACAAAAATATTCATACTCCTTTAATATCTCCACAGTTTGTCTGCAGTGTATTTTATTAAGATTTAGTTTGATAAATCAACACAAAGAAGTGAATAATTGAGAGGTTTTATGAATATTTTGTATGGTTTTAAAATGTTTTACAAAAAAAACCTTTAAAGTGTAGCCTGCATATTTACTTAGCCTTCTTTACTGAAATACTCCTTAATAAAACCCACTGTCCTGTTTTCAGTTTAGAGGTGAGAGAGCCAGTGGAGACATACGCTAAAAGACTTGCAAGTGTAAAACCACCACTATTTTATATTATGTAAAATTATATATTAAATGTATAGAAATTATTATATAAAATCCCACTAAAACACATTGAAGTTTGTAACTTTTACATGGTAAAATGAGAAAACGTTTATTCAATACTTTCGCAAGGCTCCGTATAACCATGTTTCCTCTCACACAGTTATTACAAATACCATTAAAAAACATTTCACTAGATTTTTGTGAGAAATACCTTTTAATGGAAGGGCCGAACGGCTGTAAAAATAGCTGTACATTTGCAGGTGCTGCTGGGATGCATGCACACAGAGGCTCCACTGAATGCCTGTCTGACCCCTCCCCTCCCTTCCCTGCCCTCACAGCAGGATTTGCTAATGAGTCAAAACTGTTATTTTTGCTAATGGGGTGTTGTTCCAGTTCCATCTGGCTCTTTACCAACTCTGCCATCCTGTCAGACAAAGAGTTAAAACCCAGTTCCATAATGATAACTTATTTAAAGCACTTTATCAATAATTCAGTAAGGCTTTCACTCAGGGAGGAGTCCCTGTGGAGCAAAGAGAAGCAACAGAACAGAAGAAACGTTCCCTGTTCTAAAAATGAAAAGCCTCTTTGGTGTGGCTGCAGGGCATAACTGGATAAATGTGTTCTTCATTGATGGGTGCTTTCTTTCACCTTTGTTCAATGGATCCTCTCACACTGATCATTGGTGTTTGTGTGAGCTGAACAAAAGTGTCCTGCGCTAATTCATTTCTGTGTCTGATCTATTCCACTGACTGAAGTACATTTATCTCCCACATAAAGATCCATACAGTACGTCATGTTTAAGCATGCTGGCTCTCCTTAGGATACAAGTACATCTCAAAATAGTAGAATATTGTGAAAAAGTAAAATAATTTTTGCCACTTATTTCAGAAAGTGACACCCATATATTATATAGATTCATTTCAAATAAAGTGATATATTCCAAGCCTTTATTTCTTGTAATTTGGATTTTATGGCTTACATAGATGAAAACCCACAATTCAGTCTCAGAAAATTAGAATATTACATAAGATCAATAAAAAAAGCATTTTTAGATATAAATATTATGTAATAACCATATTATGGCCTACACAATCATAGGGAAGACTGATGTTTTGATAGATATCCAGAAAACAGTCATTGACACGAAAGGTCATTGCTAAAGAAGCTGGTTGTTGACAGAGTGCTGTATCCAAGCATATTCATAGACAGTTTGATTCGAAAGAAAGAGTGTGGTAGGAAAAGGTGCACCAGCAACAGGGATAACTGCAGCCTTGAGAGGGTTGTCAAGCAAATCCATTCAAGTAGCTTCACAAAGAGTGGACTGAGGCTGGAGTCACTAGGCACAGAAGAAATTTCTAGACAGAGGGTACAAAAGTTGCATTTCCCCATGCAAGCCAAATCCTCAACCCCCCAAGGGGGGTTTTTACCTGGTTTTGGGGGAAAAGGAAAATGGACTGTTGCTCAATGCTCCAAAGTTTTTGTTTTCAGAAAGAAAGTAAATTCTGGATTTTTATTTTTGAAATCAAAGGCCCAAAAGGGCTGGGGGGGAAGAGTGGAGAGGCACAGGGAAACCATGTTGCTTGATGTCCAGTGTAAATTTCCCAGTCAGTGGGTGGTTTGTGGGCCATGTCATTTGCTGTGTTGGGCCACTGGGTTTTCTGAAGGGCCACAGTCAACGCAGCCCTTTTACCCGGAAATTCTAGAGCCCCTTTTATGCTTCCCCTTTGGGTGAGGGGTTTATGGAGATGCTGATTTTATTTTCCGCAAGGGGCTTGGCTTCCTACCCAAACTACCAAAGGGACCCAAAAACCGCTTCAGTGACCAGTTTTCCTGTTCTTGATGGGGCCCGGGAAACTCCCCCGACTGAACCCATAGAGAAACTAGGGGGTGTTTCATGAGGAAGATGAGGGAAAACCCGACCCTAAAAGGAAAATGACCTGAAAGGGGACTATCAAAGCAATCGGGGCCTCCATTTCTCCCAGCAGAACCCACAGGCTGAATTTCCCCCATGCCACGCTGTTTATTCCGTTTAAATTTACGTAAGAGGAGGGGCCCCAAACCCCGTAGGGAGTACATAGAAATGAAGATACTATTCAGAAAAACCCGAAATTTTATTTGTCTTTTTTTTTTTATTGGGCTTTTGTAACATTCTATTTTTTTAGATGGGGTTTATTTGGATTTTCAATCGAAGCCATTATTAGCAAAATTAAAAGAAATACTTGAAAGGTTTGAAATATATTAATCTGTGTGATGAATCTATATAATACAACTTCCACTTCCTGAAATGAGTGGCAAAAATTTTTAACTTTTTCATGACATTCTAATTTTTTAAAAGTCAGAAGCCTTTAACCGAAACATTTTGTTAAAAGTTTTGTTGAGGCCACGAGTGCATTTTAATGCTTTTTGTTCACCAAGACACTTACTCCTCATCTCAGATACATTTTCACTTTTTCACTCACTAAGAGCATTGCTTGTAGAGTGCTTTGAAAAAGTATTCACACCCCATCAAAACTTGTAACATTTAGTCACGTTCGAACCACAAATTCAGGGTATTTTATTGGGACTTTATGTGATAAACCAACTCACAGTAGTGCATAATCTTAACGGGAGGAAAATGATACACAATGATTTATGAAAAAGAGAAAGTGTGTCAATATAGTTTTTGACTTTTTACTCTGATAACCCTAAATGAAATCAAATGCTGAAGTCTCCAAAGAGTCCACCTGTGTGTAATTTAATCTACAGCCTTTTCTGTGATGTCCTTTAGGAGAACATTAGTGAACAAACAGCATCATATGAAACAGGAACATAGCAAATAGGTCAGGGAGAAAGTTGTGGAGAAGTAAACAGTGTTATGTTATAATACAATATTCCAAGCTTTGGACATCTTGCAGAGCTTTGCTCAATCATAAAAGTGCTCAAAATGGGGAAAAATAGGGCTTTCCATTTCCACCTTAAAGGGACCAGCCTTGCTCGGCCTGTCCACTATGAGAAGCAGCCATGAGGACCATGTTAGCTCTGGAGGAGCTGCAGAGGTCAGGTGGGAGAATCTGTCGTCATGAGAGTAATTAGTCATTCATTTCACAAATCTGGCAAGAAGAAACTGTTTAAAGAAAGCCATTAGTCCTGTTCACTCCTGCCGTAAGTCAAATCAACGATAAAACAAATGTGGAAGTAGGTACCCTGGTCCAATGAAACTAAACCTTTTGGTTTAATCTAAAACACTGTGTGGTGGAAAACTAACACTGTACATCAGCCTGAACACACCGTCCTCACCATGAAACATGCTGGTGGCAGCAGCAGGCTGCACAGATGCTTTTCCTCAGCTAAAACACCGAAGCTAATCAGAGTTGATGGGTGATGGATGAAGCTACATACAGGGCAAGCCAGAAAATGTAATTTACAAAGTATTTACTCCACGGAGCTGAATACAAATGCACACCACACTTCAGATTTTAATTTGTAGAAAACCTTGAAAACTTTGTGTTGGTCACTTGCATACAATCCTAATAAAATCCAATGAAGTTGTTTTAGGAAGACAAAATGTTAAAATGTTACTATAAATATTTTTCTCAGGGATAATTAGGTTGCAGGGCTGCACGGTGGCGCAGTTGGTAGCACTGTTGCCTTGCCGCAAGAAGGTCCTGGGTTCGATTCCCGGCCGGGGGTCTTTCTGCATGGAGTTTGCATGTTCTCCCCGTGCATGTGTGGGTTCTCACCGGGTACTCCGGCTTCCTCCCACAGTCCAAAGACATGCCTGTTAATTGGTCTCTCTATATTGCCCTTAGGTGTATGAATGAGTGTGTGCTTGGTTGTTTGTGTGTTGCCCTGCGATGGACTGGCGACCTGTCCAGGGTGTACCCCGCCTCTCGCCCATAGACTGCTGGAGATAGGCACCAGCTTCCCCGCGACCCACTATGGAATAAGCGGTAGAAACTGACTGACTAATTAGGTTGCTTTGTTGCGGGCTGATTTACATAGTTATTTTCTTTGGCTAACAAATGTGTCCAACATTGCCAGTTGTACTGCAGATGGGTTACTCAATGCATCTTATGCTCATCTGATCCTAAGAGAAAATCCTGCTGGCTGATGAGTTAAAAAGCCATTTCACTTCTTTATTTTTCTATTATTCATGAGGACACAGGGCATTTTTTAGCTCTTTTTACCCCTGCTGTATAAAAGGTCTGTCAGGTGGTGATTTATACTTCTTTTACTTTTCTCACTATACATAAGGACCTTCTGTTCCCTCTTTGCTTGTGTTTTGAATTTATTGCATCAATTTAGAACAAGAGGAAGATGAAGACATCTGCCTAATCTTAATCTGTGTTGTCCAGAAAAATAATCTAAAGAAGAGTTAAACAGGACGTTTAGCATAAGCACCGACAAAGAGTTGTACTCTGTAAAGCCTACAAATACATCAGTAAAATGGTTGCAGTATGACCCTGTTTTACTTGTTTGTCAGTGTTCAGGTGGCAGAGAAAGAACGAGAGGTATGTTCTGTGAGTTGCTCATATCTGTCAGATAAATTAATCACGTGTGCCTCAGTCCACTGAAAGGCATCAGCCTGCATAAGCACTCAGGCTTGACAAACACACTCTCAGTCAGCGACTAAAAAGACATACATTTTGGGACATGTAGATGGACATAAAAGTGGTGCTGTAACAATGAGCCTTGTATAATGACCCCTGTTCTGCCTTGTTCACATGTGTACAGTTGAACAGTGCGTTTTATCCTCCATGTAAAATTGCTCCCAATTACCTCTATTGTGTATTGGATCTAAAAATGGTTACAGTGGCTTGTGAAAGTACTCGGCCCCCTTGAACTTTTCAACATCTTGCCACATTTCAGGCTTCAAACATAAAGCTATAAAATTCTAATTTTTTGTGAAGAATCAACAACAAGTGGGACACAATGGTGAAGTGGAATGAAAGTTATTGGATGTGTCAAACTTTTTTAATGTTAGATGTGCATTTATACAAAATACTGCATAAAATTGAAAAGAAGATTTTATTCCATACATGTTCTAGAATGAATATCCAGCTCTTATAGGTATTTATCGCATGTGTAAATTGGATAATTCTAAGTCAGGTGAACAAAATAGCCACTTCTACATTTAGCAGGGCTAGTCTTTATACACCTGTAGGTGTACCCATGTTAACACACCCATGCTGCTGTTCCCTGCTGGTCCTGTTGTAGGCTACACAAATTAGAAGTCTGTGTTAATTCTTAAGCACAAACATCTCTTTTCTTAATCACTGAAAGAGGGCCACTCCAGTACAGCAGGAGTTCCTTCTCTAAGAGGAAAACTCATTTCAAGTTCCTTTGAAAAGCGAAACAGGAGCAGCACTCATCATCTGGCAAAAATCCACACACATTTTTCCTCTTCATCCTTCTCTTTCTTATACACCCTGAGAGTGATAGGTCACCACTGCTCACCTCATACTGGTGAGAGTAAACTGGCTGGCAGCAGTGGGAGGAGATGTGTGCATGCATTTGTTCTTGTACCAAAAAGCCACTCCTCTTCTGAGCTGATCCCAGTCATCCTACCAGTAATGAAGTGCACACAAGCCTGCTGCATGCCAGCATGACATACTGTCACTATCCTAGAGGACAAACACAATCGCATACATTTATACACACACACCCACTCACACAAACTGACGCCACACGCTGCCTGCCTGCCTCCTCACACATGCCTACACACACTTACACAATCCCAGAGAGGGACGTGAAGAAAAGCTGCTAGGACCAGAGAGAGAGAAGGATTTTTCATCTTTTATGGTTTTCTCGACATGTGACTGACCAGAGGCGATTGTGAGAGCTGAGCTGAGCTGAGACGACAGTCTGGACACTGACACACACCTCTCTCCCGCAGTCACAGATTGTTGGATTAGTCTGCCTCAGTGTAGAGTGTGGGAGTGAGGGAGCGGACCAACATGGGAAACCAAGCAGGGAGACCGGAGGAAACAGAGTCAGGTCGGATTCTTGTGCCTTAGAATTGCTCATATCTCTCTGTGTCTTTTTGTTTACTCGTGTAAAGCAGCAGAATACAGTAGATCTGAGCTAATCTCCTGTCATGTTGTGTCTCAGTATTTTGCTGAAAGACAAGTTCTAATTAATGGCATCTGATGGGATGCACACCAGCAAAGCAGTGGCTGACTCTCCCTGCATTTGCAGGAAACATTTTCTGAGCATTTTCTGTTGGGATTTGTGCAAACAAGGCAACACATTCTGTGTGTGTTGGTTTATTTCTACGTGTAATCAGTGCAGGTCTGAATGTGCACCTGTGTGTCCACTATAGTAATCAGGGTAGAGAAAGCCCTGAGTTGGATTTGTTAACCGTAAGCACGAGGGTACCTTACAGAGGAGATGCTATCATCAGTCTCACATTCACATCCCTCCTCTGCCCTAAGCTCTGAGATTTTTGTTTCAAAGTCACTCTGAACTGCACTCGGCAGCAGCTTTAGTTTTATCGAGGGACTAAACAGCCAAGCTCCTCCACATCTTTCTAACCTCTGCTTACTAGGACAGCCAAGAACATTTGCTTATTACATCTTTTTATGTGTGTACCAGTTAGCTTGGTGGGAGGAGGCACCGACACACAAGGAATGTTTTACCATTGGTTTGTAATAAGCTGCATACTTCCAGGGATGGGTGCACATGCTATTACAGGGAATGTTAAATGCATTATTTACACAGCAGACAATTTCTGGTCCCTGAACAGAAGAAGAAGAAATGATAAGGTGAATACATTCTGGGTTTTAAATTAATTATTTTCTGCTGACAGTAGACTCACAGCAGAAAGAAATACCCCGAGGTAATCTGTGGGAGTTTTCTGTGTAATCAGTTTTTTGCTATATGTAAATATTTAAACAGTTTTGTGTGGTAATCCATGACTCCTAACTTCCTTGAAGGATCTTCATAATAAGAGTAATTAGTTTGGTGCAATGCCCACTGATTGACCTAAATGTTAAAAATGGAAACCCATACTCAGTATTTTTAATGAGACACCTAAGTAAAATAAAATTACCTTTTTGTGACACACTCTAGTAGAACGTGTTCTAGCTACAAGTCGAAAAACTAGTTGGATTTGCTCACGACCATTTACTTCTTGCCATACCGGCTAATAAAAAAATATATTTCTTTACACTTTATGCGTACAAACACAAATTTATATTTTACTGCCCTATGTGTTCCTGGTACTGCATTCTTGTTGTTTTCCAAGTCATAAAATCGATCTTTGGAATACAAAGAGAATGCACCATTTTTCTTCTTTCACGAGGGGGGGGAAACTCTTCTTCTTCAGTCCCTTTTTGTGATGTACATCATACTTTGCTTTCATTATGGGACCAATATTTAGGAGCTAGGGTTGTCATCTTATAAAAATTTTAAACTTGATACCAATACTGAGAAAAATACTCAGTACTGTCTTCGATACTGTGGCAACCTTGTTTTGAAGGGACAGGGTTTTTTCTATATAAAACAAGGTGATTAATTATAATATGACAACATTTTAACTTCCTTTGTTAAGGCAAAACTAAAAAGTAGGGAATAATTCAGCCCTTTTTTAGAAAAATCTCTAATTTAAGTTTCACTTTACTGTTTGACAAAACAGACAATATGTTAATATCCTTTATGTCAGTATATACCTTTTAATTCAGCCGTGCAATTTATTTTTTGTTGTTATAATGACTTATCTTTAGTGTGCCTCTGTGTGCTTCCATTTGCCCGTCAATTTGCTGTTGTTACAAATAAATGTTACTACTGAGGGACAAATAAAGGATCATTCTATACTAAAATAAATTGTTTCAAAACAAACATGGATATGGCTCATACAAAACATTGTTTTACAGTCTCAAAAAGGATCTGGTCCAGGCGCATATATTTATTAGCACCCCTGTACAATGTCTGTCTTTCTGTTAATTTTTCTTTATTTCCTTTAGTGATCAACTACAGCAGCAGGGTAAGTTGCTAGGGGTTTCTACTTTTTTCTGCTCTAATTGTCAGTTTTATTCCGACTCCACCATAACCTGTTATTATTAGCCCCAATAGCCTACAATGCCGTTACAACTGAATGAGTAATGGATGGGGCGAAATGGTTTGTTTTGATGCTTCATTCTTTAGTAGTCGACTAGGCCGTCAGCTGTGTTAATGCGTACTGCAGTAAAACGTAGCCAGCATGTGGCATCTTTCGGCATTTTGGTTTCTTCCTGTCAGTGTGCCTTTTTTAAAATTCAAATTTAAAAATACTTTATTAATCCTGAAGGGAAATTAAATGTTGTTGCAGCTCATATTATTCAGGTTTCTTCAAAGAGCTGTTGTAGATGCTGATGGCTGTGGGCAGGAAGGATCTCCTGTAGCGGTCTGTCTTACAGCAGATCTGAAGAAGCCTCTGACTGAAGACACTGTTGTTGAATGACAGTCTCATGAAAAGGATGCTCAGGGTTCTCCATAATGTTCTTCATTTTATGAAGCATCCTTCTTTGCACAATGATCTCCAGAGGTTCCAGAGGAGTCCCCAGAACAGAACCAGCCTTCTTTATTCGCTTATTGAGCTTTTTTAAGTGCCTGGCTCTGATGCTGCTACCTCAGCAGATGATGGCTGAAGGGATCACACTGTCTACAACAGACGTATAGAAGATATGCAGCATAGGGAAAGTACCCCTGAACAATGCCATTGTGATTGCCTTGTCGGCCTGGGTCGCATATGTTTGTTTCTTGATGCACTCGCAATGTTTGAGCTTAAAATTCCAACAGCAGCTCATTGTTCTGGTCAGGTGAGGCTGCAGGGAGGGTATGGGCTGAGTGTCTCTGTTATTGCGGCACTGCAGCCGAAGAAGTGTGACAAATTGGGGAAATGTGAATATGTCCATTTCTATCAATTTTAACAAAATTGAGAATAATTCATTTTTTTAGTATTGATTACATCGAAATATTGATTATTTTGACAACCCTGTTAGGAACTACAATATTTCCTGTCATTGCTATGCTGCAGAAGTACATATGTGTTTTCCTTTTAATCCAAATTATTCTTCCCCACTGCAACCTCTTTTTAGCTATGTACAAAATTTCAAAGACACTCAGAAGGTTCTTGGACTGAATGAAAACATGGTTAAAGCTACCCTTGTGCTGGTGACGCTTCTCAGTCATTCAGGCCATTGTAAATGGTAAAGATAAATAAAAAAACTAACTGGAATTCAGTTCTTTTAGTTGAAGACATTTTGCTCTTCAAGAGTGTCCCTTATCCTGGAGGTGTTAAGAGGACAGCTGAGTCTTGCCCTGAGGTGCTAGCTCTCCTGTGTTGAGCCATACATCAATGGAGAGGTTGTTTAGTTTCTCCAATATAGAGGTCTGCACTGAACTCCATTCACCACGCCACTCAGTTTGTGTTTGGGCATTTTACCAATTGTGGTCCAGTTGGTGTTGAGATTCAAACAGAAGGTTTTTATCTGTGTGGGTTGGTTTCCTGTAAACCTTAATGTGGCATCCTCTCCGGTTGAACTTGATGTTGTCTACGTAGTTAAATGTCTGGTCAACGCTTCTACTTACTAATCCAGGTACCATCAACATACCTAAGCCAGTGGCTCGGTGGGGTTTCCTCAAAGGAGTTCAGGGCTCACTTTTCCACTTCCTCCATGTACTGATTTATCAGTGACACTGGAGATGTCATGGCACAGCCCTGCTTCTCTCTGTAAAAACCATCATTATACTATCCCCTCGATCTTCTTGCTTCCCATTGTGCCCCACAGTTAAAAATATTGGAGTGTTTCTTTTAGGGCACAGTTTAATTAAACTGCTTGACCTATATAACTACAAAAGAGCACTGAGATCAGACAGATGCTCTGAATGCAGCCATGGTCAAAATTTGTTGTTCCTAGAAACTCTGTAACAACCTGCCCTGAGTCTGTATAATGTTGTAAATCCCAACTTCCTTTTGGCTGTTAATTCTACAGCACTTTGGTGCTGTGGAAATAAAATTGACACTGACAATACATTTTAGCCTTCTAACTAATTAAAACAAGAGTTTATCATGTCATGTGTTTGTATTTTAATGACTAGGAACAGAATCTGTTGGTGTTCAGCATTAGCTTACATTTCATCCACATAGTAAATCATCCAGATCCATGAAACTTTTTATCATTGGGAAGTGGAATAACATTCCTGATGCTGGAAGTAGGAAAAGGAACGTGGGAACATGAGAAACTCACTTGAATTTGATTCAGGGCGTTATCTCTGAAATGGAAGTCTTAGCAATAGGCTGTCTGCAGCCATGATAAGCAGGTTGTTATCTAAACTGAACTAAAACTGATGGCTTCTACTCTAACCGCTTTTTTGTGCTAGAACTCATACATGCCCATTTTTGTGCGGGGTAAAAAGGTTCAATGGAAAATCTGAAATACCTTCTTGCTTCGGGTGATTGATAGGAATTCTTCACTTTAGTATTGCAGGATGCTGCCAAGCGTTTTCCAATTCAGGCTATGGCCAATATCAGTGTAGCAGTTAGTGTGTTATCATTGGAGTATCATTCAATATGTCATTTTCAGTCTGTGGGATCTCACAATACCTTTTATGGTATCGCGATATTAATATGAGCATTGAAAACATTGTATAACATGATCTAATTGCTTTTATTTAAAACAGTAAAGCTAAAATAATATATAATCAGCATCATAATAATGTTGTCTGGTACGTATTTTTCATTTTAATTTTGATTTCACTGACTTGGAGGTGTGACCCAATTCTTTTGGCAATATAATGTACAGTATGTGGAGAGGGAGACGACACAGAGTCCTGACAATCACCTGCTTCAAGTACTCTTGACAAAGATTGACCAAATCAGTTTCTTTCAGATAAACGTATTTGGAGAAATCCATGATTTTATAGTCGGTGTCTGCTAAAATAGTTGTTTGTTTTTTAAAATGTTTTTTTTTTTATGTTTAATTTGAACAGATGTACACAGTGGCAGAGGTCTGGAGTAAAATGTGATTACCTTCCACGTGACTTTCCAAACAGCTCATCGTATTTCTTATTGTACTATAGAAATGTTTAAGAGTGAATTTTGATTTGATCTGCTGCTACACGGAAAACAAATTAAGTTCACCAACAAGTTTTTATTGTCACACCTAAAAATGTCCAATCATTAAAACATTTTAATATCAGATAACGATAACCTGAGTAAATACAAAATGCTGTTTTCTAAGGATTTTATTTATTAAGGGAAAAAGCATTGCAAATCAACCTGGCCCTATGTGAACAAGTAATAACCCCCTGAAACCTAGAACTGGTTGTGCCACCCTTAGGAGCACTAGCTACTATCAGGAGTTTATGATAACTGGCCATCAGTGTTTTGCATTAGTGTGGAGGAGTCTTGGCCTACTCTTCTTTGCAATTTTTTAAATTCAGTAACATAGAAGACTTTTCAATTATGAACAGTCTATTTAAAGTTAATTCAATTTAAGTCAGGTTTTTGTCTCACCCAGGCCATAATCTTTTTTTTGCCTTTCAGAGGGTATTTGCTGTTGTGCTTCAGATCAGTGTACATGTACAAGGCGCTTGAGCTTAAGGTCACAAACTAAATGCCATTCAAGATTTTCTGGTAACCTTGGATGTATTGTTCTGGCAATAACAGCAAGTTTTCATGAGCAACAGTGTAGTACTGGATGATATCTATTTTTGAGCATGTTCCTTTAGTCTTCAAGTTCATAAAATGGAGAGATACAGTGTTATTTGTTGGTATTGCTAAAAGTAGTTGTAATGATCACAGACCACAAGTAGCAAATCCACTGGTTTTTCTCACTTCTTTTCTGACTTATAACCAAAAACTGCTAAATGTGGGTGTGAGGCCATTCCTGTATCTCAGTTAAGACTTCTGAGGCGAATCAAACCCAGTGTTGGAGTAAACAGAAATTAGTCAGTCAGTCATTTTTCAGCTAACTTTTTAGGATTTGCCTGTTAAGATAATTCTGTTCCTGACAGTAAATGTCTGCTGAGTGTTCCTGCCACTCTTGGCACTGATACATTCTAGGTGGGCAGTACTTCTTCCAGCCAGAGCAGATTTCCACACCAGAGAGTAGCAAGCCAAAGAACACTGAAGGACACAAGCACAAGTGTTATCTTAGTACCACATCAGAGAAAAGTGGTGTAGAGCAGGGATTTATGCAACATCTGATGGCTTGGACACAGTGAGGAAGTTACTCATACTTTCTGTGTCAGTTAGCAGTTGGTACAGTCAATACAGAAGGCTTTTCACTGAGCTTTTGTGTTTGCAGAGGTAGGTGTGCTCTGTTTGAATGTCCTGTTTGTGTAATGGCGACCATTACACTGGACATCAAAGTTGATGCATTATAGCTCCCATGTGGCAGCTTATAAAGATCCCTTATTTCACGGTCCATCAGTCAGGACTGTGATTCCACTTTTAGTGCATAACAAATTCAGCTTATCCTGATGTGGTTTTCATATCTGTTAGCAGCTGGCTGGGGTTTATCTTCAGCTTGAGGATGTGAAATATGGCCTTTCTTTGGATGCTGTTCTGCTGTCTGTTCTCAAGAGAAAGCTACGTCTTGAGAACAGTAACCCAAACAAAGACCACACCACTAACACTGTCCGATACTGATACTAGATGACGTTGGTTTGTACTTATTTCTTTCATTTTCAGTTACAGAGGACAAAGGTACAGTAAACTCTGTTAGACACTCTTTCATATTAGTTCAGAAGTACATAATAATTTATAATCTTTTTAATAAAGTGTTTTGAATTGATTTATAGGTGAGAATTTTTTAACTCCTCATTCAAATTATTCCACAGTTTTACTGCATACATTTGCTTTAAAGTAGTACACACAGTTGTACTTTTGGAATCGTACTTTCTTCTGTTTTTTCTATCACTTGATTTTAAAACAAATATCTTTTGTAAATTATTTGGCAATGATTTCTGTCTAGCTTTAAACATAACTAATAGGATTTTTAAATTAACCAAGTTCCTTAGTTTCAGGGTATTTGATTGAATAAATGATTTATTAGTATGTTCTCTAACATTCATTTTATATAAACTTCTCATAGCTTTGTTTTGTATCCCAAACATAAGTTTAATGTTGGGGTTATATGTGTTGCCCCATACCTACGTACAATAAGTCAGATATGGAACAATAAATAAATATTGTGTAATATGCAAAACCTATTTTCATTAAGAGATGGAAGTATTAGGGTCAAGGCCAATAAAAGCGAAACGTTTATTGGCCTTGACCTTAAAAAAATCGGGTTTGCACAGAGATTAAACAGACATTCCTCTGGATCTAATAGAGTTTGAAAGAACTCTAGCTGAAAGGCTAAAGAGTGGCATGTTTTCGCTCATCCTCGATGAAGCCATGGACATTGGTGTGGGTCGAATTTTAACCTCTTAAGCCCGAGGAAGTTTGCAAAATACTTCAGTAGAGAATGTCTATAAGCACCAATAAATATTGTTTAATTTGGACTGCCAACCTGTGTGAAATAAGTTGATAAATATGTGTGCTAAATAATTTTGCTGATTTTCATTTCATTTTGATGGAAAAAAATTAAGTAAGGTATATTCTCGAAATTAAACAGGTTATTTTGAGATTTTTGACAAATTATGGGTTCTAAGTGAAGCTCTGGTCAGTATCGCTAATATAGATGAAAAGACAGGTAACATTATTTTTTAAAGAAAATCATTACATTTAGGGATATGATAAAAAAATTATATTATTCCTAATATAGACATGGTCAATTGAGAATGCTTTGGTAAGTTTGCTAAGAAACTATTCCAGGGACCTGAATAAACACTCATCTTGTTCTTTATATAGTCGTGGTCATCTGAGAATAATTAGCAAATTTTGTGAGGAAATGTGGATTTTTAATTAATTTTTAAATTCAGATCATTATTGGCTTATATTGTATAATGCCATTCATAGTTTTTTTGGTTGAAAAATTATTAGAATTAGGGACATGACAAGCAATGTATATTATTGCATTTATAGACACGGTCAATATTTTCAGAAATTTTCAGGCACAGCATGGATTGTTTGTGATATTATGAAATTTGCATTAAATGTTCTATTCACTCTCAAAATGCGAATTAACATTTTTCTTTTGAAGATATAATCAGTATAAGGACGTGTGATTTTCATATCGTACTTCTGTCATAAAATGCTTTCTTTAGCAATATTTTTGAGAATCTTAGGAAACTATGGATTCTTCATGATCTTTTAAAATTTTCCTCCAATGCTGTCAAATAGCCAGAATGCATTGGTAAGGGTCAAGGCCTAAGTGCTTCTGCAAGCAAGTTCTAATCTTACCATATGGAAAATGCTGTCATATTAAATGGTCAATGCTGTGAGTGCTGGGTTGATGATATGCATGACATGGCGTGCTGGGAGGAGCGGAGCCAGGGGCGGATCTGCTAGTTAAGGCTTGGAACCCATTGAAAACTGCTTGCAGTTTTAGTTTCTTTTTATAATCATCATATCAACCCCATCACTATCAACAGATGTTTTAGTTTTGCTTTTTCTCACTATAGTTAGAATTTCAGTTTCACTTATATCTTCTAGAAACATTGACTGTAGAGTTCCACGACCACCCTGCACATTTCCACCTGTTTTATCATTTGTCTGATAGAAGTAGGGAGACCTGGTCCCATATTTACAAGAAAGTAAATATTCTGTGTCTTGTATTTCATCTCTTTGGGTTTGGATTAAGTTAAGGATTTTTACTGAATCGTTTCTCTCTGTTACATTTTTTCTCATACTTCTGAAGCCCAAAGTATTAAAAGTCAACAAAACATCAGAGATCAGCACTGTCAAGCAGCGTTGATATTTTATAAGTCTCTGTGCTGCATGACATTATCTATAGTAGAGTCGATTATATTGAAGTAAATGCATTTATAATCCAGAATAGGATGATTATGTCCTAAAATATAATCTGTGGAGGAGGCATTGTCTTGAATATGTTAGATTTTTTTTCTGTCCTTTCTTCAAATAGCAGCCATGTATTATTTATATTACATGAAACGGTATCATCACACCACTTCTGTGAAAGAGCTGTTGCTATAAAATAAGGGTTTACTATTGTTATAAACCAAAAAATGAACAATTTGCAGTTGATATTTTAAAATCTTTAGCATTTTCAGTTAGCAATTAGCAGTAAGTATTACTAAAACAGTGGTCTCTGTGTATTCCTTCAGGAATGTAGTTCCTCGCCTTAACTGAGATTTCCAAATCCAGTATCTTCCATCACAGACAGAATTTTAATGCTCAAAACAATAAAACAGAGCAGGTTTGCTGTACTGAGATCAGCCTTCCTGGTATCTGATTAGGTCTTGTTCTATGTCTTTGATTTGTTGCTGATGTGTCACAGCCTGAATAAACCGCAGACGTATATCATTCATAATACAGTCCTCTTTTAAATGGATTCTTACATGTCTCTGCTGTCTCTGACTTTTACTAACCTCACTGCTACTAAAGTAGCTAACTTTAAGTCTTCTTCACTCAGTAACAGCATCCCCATCACAGTTTTTGCTCCCAGGACCTTGGAGCGATGAGGTTCAATGTGTTCACTGATCTTTAAAAATGTGGATTGTTGAGTTTGAGACTGGCCTATCACTGGACGATTTCTGGTTGTTTCTATAATTGTAAAGCTATAAATTCAATTTGGATATGATTACATGCTTACGGCCAAGTTTCACAACACTTATATGAACACGATACCCTGATCACACACATTCATTTTATAAACCAGTAATTGTAAAATGATATTTTTATTCCTTCTCTGGGTTCTTTTTTAGATGTTTTTCTTTTCATTTTTAAACTGGCTTCTCAGTTTTTGGCTGACCTGTCCTGATCTGTGTCAAGGAATACCTCCTGAGGGTATTCTCATGCTCATGAGCACTGTAGCATCCCAGCTACACCACTGTCAGGATGCTGTGTTAAATCAAACAGTATGCTCGCCTCTTAGAATAATCCAATCAATGATTAAAAGAACAACGTGGCATGCCAGCTCTTGGCTTTGTCTTTCCTGCTGTGTTGCCATTAGAAGTGGAAATAATCTAGACCTTGTGCCAGGAATAGGAACACAACTCTTGCTTTGAGGATATAGAGACTGGAAAGCCTGTTAAAAAAAAGAAGTTTACAGTAGTTAACATTTATCTTGTGTGCATAATATCAGTATTGTATTCATAAATTGCTTTGAATATGGTAAAATGTTTTTTTTTAAACTGATGTGACGTGGTTTTATGTTGTAATACAAAATCTTATGTTTTTGTCTTTACAACTGAATCTTTTTAATCTTATATGCAACGATGAGAGATGTTTTATTTTCTAACAGTGATAGTTCTGTATTTTGCAATGGCACATTTGTACAACTGGACTTATGTCTGCTCAGTCACTGTTTCGGTCATGCAGGCTCAGCTCTGTCTGTATTCCTTTCTTTTGTGTAAGAGGAAAGGAATGCCTGAGAGTCCAAGTCGTTTTTACTGATGGGCGACTACTTCATGCCCTGTAACTTTGACTGCAGGAAGGCCTAAATTAAAAAAATGTTCATTATATTTCCAAAAAACCAGAGAGGAAGAAATGGGAGCGGCAGAGGCTGTTTCCTTTACAAAGTGTGTTTGTTTTCACGATGCCAGTGTGTCATTTCAGATGCCAACTTTGTGACACTCTGACCGCCTGCAGTCATTAATCCATGACTCCTCAACCATCACCCTCCCCTTCTGTAAATTGAAGTCTCTCCACACTTTGCTCACAGTGAACTCTGTCACCTTTTGACATGCTGGCATGCTGGCTGCAGCTATCCGGCTGGTGCTGGACGCAGTCCAGACAAAAGACTCTTGCTGTGATTTGAAAGCTCATTTTCATTAGGAACAATGAAGCCTGTACAGTGCAGTGACTTGGGAAATTACCTTTTATTAAATAAACAAATGCATTTGGGTTACCAGATGTTGGCCTTTTAACATTAAGGTAATTATTTCATGCCTGTAATGTAGGGTACTCTCTGCTTATGCTCAGCCCCTGTCAATCGGTTTTGTTGATAATTGTGTGCTGTCATCAGTAAGAGCTGCTCAGACGGCACATGGGTTTATTTGTTGCTAGAGGAGCACTAGTTCTCTATGAGTCGTGTAACGGCCCATTCCCCAATTTTTACAGATTTAATGCCTAGAAGAGGGAATTACTAAACCGAGCTATACATTAAAGTAGCACTAAACTAAGCTAATGGTTATCTGCATTAGTTTTTAATAGCTTAGCACCAGAAGAGAAATATCTATCTTTTGCAGAGCTTTAAGAAATATCGGTGTCACGCTCTATTGGATTCACTGAAGCTGAAGAAATTGTTTTAGGCCTGGGCCAGTAAAATATCTCAGTCTATGATGACCTCAAGCTTCATGGTTTCAAAAATGTTTAACATAATTTTATAGCAGGACCAACCCAATGAGAGTAATCATGCTAACGTAGGTGTTGCTGCAAACGTTAAAAGAAAATCTACATGTGGCTCCTCATTAGCAAGCTAGCCTGTAACAGCGCTCTACCCTTACTGGTTGCACTGGTTTGCCTAGCTTTTTCATTTAGGTGCACTGCCACAACATTTCAGGCAATTATTAGAACTCATGAGTTCATTAGGTGGTTGCTGTTCAACGCAAACTGGGGTTGTGGTTTAGGGATTGTATGTTGAATTCCTTCTTTGATTCTCTGTTTGACCGCACTTCCATTAACTTGGGATTTTTTCACTGATGAAAAATTTAACACAATCATTTTGTCAAAAATTAAAACTGGGCCAGAATACAACACCAGGTATGTGCAGCAAAACTTTCTGGGAGGCAATAAAGGCATTCCTTTGGGGCAAAATTATATATATTTTTTTGCTGCAATCAAAAGAAAGTGTGCAAAATTAAAACAAAAGGATATTTCTAACCACATTTTTTAAGTTAAAATAAACAATATTCACATAAAGAAAGATTAAAGCTTCAGACTACAGATACATTCTTCATCCATGTGCGCTCGGCATAATCTTTTACAATTTAAAGTTGTTCATCGCATGCACTTATCCATGACTAGACTGGCACGCATATACCCAAATGAAGTGATGTGATGAAGGGCTAAACCTGCTTCTCTGTTTTACATGTATTGATCCTGCCCCTCCCTAGTACATTTTTAGGTGTCTGTCTTTCAGACTATGTCTGATATCTTAAATTAAACCCCCTCTGTGCCATGTTTTGAGTGTTAACCCAAATCTGTATTTACCTGAATCCAAACTTAGAGAGTTAACTTTTTTATCTTCACTGGCTAGAAGAGCTGTGTTACTTCAGTGGAAGGACTCTGTCCTTCCCTCTCACCGATACTTATTTGCACTATATGTATCAGTCAGTCAGTCAGTCATTTTCTACCGCTTCTTCCATAGTGGTTCGCGGGGGAGCTGGTGCCTATCTCCAGCAGTCTATGGGCGAGAGGCGGGGTACACCCTGGACAGGTTGCCAGTCCATCGCGAGGCAACACACACACAACCATGCAGACACTCATTCATACACCTAAGGGCAATTTTAGAGTGACCAATTAACCTAACAGGCATGTCTTTGGACTGTGGGAGGAAGCCAGAGTTCCCAGTGAGAACCCACGCATTCACGGGGAGAACATGCAAACTTCATGCAGAAAGACCCCCGGTCGGGAATCGAACCCAGGACCTTCTTGCTGCAAGGTCACAGTGCCCACTATATGTATCATTTTGGTGTATATAGTTTTCTAATCAGGAGAGAATGTAGAATCATTTCCCATAACACTAAGTGAGCAAAGTAATGCAAGGCTATGGTCTGGCCAAACTCTCCTGGATGTCTTTCAAAGATGACCTCAGAGCAGCTCCACAGTAGCAGTTTGAGCTTAATTGTCTCTTTCACTGCCATCTTAGCTGTACTGTACTTAAAGCTTTTTATCTCTCGCTTTCTCCATTCTTTAATCTACCACCACTGTCTGTTTGTTTGTTTGTTTGTTTGTTTGTTTCTTTCTTTCTTTCTTTCTTGAGTTTAAGTAAGTAAATCTATTCTCAGCTCTTTCTCTAGTGTTTTTGTTGCCCTGCAAAGTTGCAGATTTTATGTAAAGATAATAAAAATAAACATAGCCACCTTCTTGAAAACAGCTACAGAACTTGGGTAGCATGTATTTTGTTTCTCTTGAAGAAATTTGAGAGAAACATTGGTGACATTTCTTTGTGCACATGAGCAGCTGTGGTGATGTCAGGGTTATAGAAGTGTGTGATCTAATGATCAGTGACTTTACATGTGGCTTACAGTCATTAAAAGCATTAGAAAACCAAAGGGACATTCACCAACCAGGATTTTTGAGTCTATTTCTGATCTGTTTTTTGTAAGGCTGTGACCCTGCAATGCTGATTTCAGCAGATGAAATTTAAACAGCAATTTAAAACAAAGGCAACACCTTTTCCATCTTATATTAGGTATTAGCATGTCTAGTATTACTAGAACCTCAATCTCTGTGTGCAAAACAAATGAATTCAAATGTTCAACAAATGTTCACTTATACGTGATAAAATATGCTATTTTTAATTTAGTGCATTATCTCTGTCAATTTGGAACCTCTTCTAATTGCAGCTATAAAAACTGCTTATAAAACTAGCATGAGCCTTTAGGTGTGTCACACTTTCATTGGCTTCCTCTAATGCACAGTAAAGAGTCATTTATACCACCTTGCTGACTTAGCTTTTACATCTTCTAGAAGAGTGCATAATTTAGGAGCACACATTGGCCTCATTCTGCCACTAATGAAATTTCCTCCAGTGAATTTCAGACATAAGTGACTGTGGATGTTTAATGGTACCCATTGGATCTTTAAAGTGCCTTCAATGATGTATCTGGTTTTTGTCGGATGCCATGTCATTCAGACCATAAATCTGTACGCTGATTGTTCATTAAAGATGGACGTATCTATACATATTTTTAAATTTATTAATATGAAGCCTCTCAACCTTCAGCCACAGCCTCTCACTGCAGGAATGTTAAACAGCTCTGTGCCCCAGAAACGTGCCAAGGTTGGCAGCTCTTGCCTGTTCGATAAGTGGATACTCTGTGCAAAGTCTCTATCAGTGGCAGACTACTCCACAGGGGGATAGGATTTCCATTCCAAACTGGGCCATTTGTTCGAGGATTGTGTGTGCATGGATGTGTTTACTGAAAGTGTGTGACAGTGTTAATCAGGAAGATGTGCTGTCTATCTCCTGACACAGGCTGTCTGTTTGTCTTTTGCTTTGTGGGTTTAATGATGATGTGGGAATGTGAAGCACACACTGCTGTCTTTGTCCAGGCACTGCTTTAGCTGTTTTGTGTCTGAATGCTCCACGTGCACAGGGACCGTTGTCATCCTTTGAAACAAGCACTTCTGTTGTCTACACTGCTGTTTGCTGATGGTCTGAAAACAAACAATACAGCATTTTCAGGAAGCACCCAGCTGATGCCAGGCGTCAGTAAATACTCTTTATATTTGAAAAGGATCTGCAAAAGGTTCATCCCCGTGACCCACATTAATGCTTTTTGAAATGCCAGAAAGTCAGGTTCTACTACAGCTGTGAGTGGCTTCAGACAGCAACACAGAGCCAAGCAGATGTGTCTCCAAACAGAAAACAATATGTGACTGGACTACAGTGACTCTGGTGCTCATTAATGGAAGTATGAATGTGACGTACTCTCTATTCATGACTCCAACACAGCTGAATGTTGATACTAATAACCCTTTGTTTTTAGTGTCACTACTGTCTTGAAATACAACTTGCTGATTAACAATCTGAAATCTCATTTAACCTCTTAAGCCTGAGGGTCTATTTTCCCAAAACTGCATACTCATACTTTACAAGGCATTTCTCAACTTGTACAATGCCTAAACTGCTAATCTTGGTATAAACTAACAGAAAGGTCCTGGAGGATGATGTGGATGTGAAAGTTTGAGAGTAAATTATTCTGGACCTGAGTAAATGAGGTTTAAATGCCCAAAAAATAATTTTCTGCCTAAAAAAAACTAAAAAACATGTTTAATTACAAAACCTCTTACTCTTCCAGTAAAGAAGGAAATAAACACAATAAATTGTAACTACAACATCTGAGTGACATCTGTAGCCAATCTGGTGTCAACACGACAAGCAATTGAAAAGTTATACATGTTTAGACTGAAACAAGTCCAGGCGGACCCCTACCGTGCCATTTTGGCACAGTTTGGCAAAATTATTGAATTGTGAATTTATTCTTGAAATTGAAAATGTGGGTTGCTATTATATATTTGCTCATAAAACTACAATTTTTCAAAAAAAACAACACAATTTTTATTTCTTCAGCACCTTTATTTTCACACTCTAATTCCAAACTATATATACAAACAAACTACTATGAAAAAGGGTGATTAGAGAAAATGAAAAACAGTTCACTTTGAATCACACCACTCTTGGTCATAAGTTGCATTTTGGCTATCTGCGTGCTTTTTTGCATGCCGTTTGAGCTGTGGTCAGTGGATATAAGAATGAAGTAGATACTTTGTAGAGGAGTCTCAGATGAAGATCTGGACATATGTGTGTCAGTCTCAGAGTTAGTCAGCTACCAGCTAAAGAGGTCAAGCCCCCTTGTAAGGGGACTCTCGGTCTTAAGAGGTCAACAGCAGTGGCAGATTTCCATTTCAATTAGTTCTTGTTTTACTTTTATTCAATAAAGCAAAAATCTTACATGTATCTGATCTTTTGCATTTTGCATGGTGACGTTTAGGTAAAGATTCTGAATATTTCCCTAATGACGATGTTTTTTTTTTTAAATAAATGCATGCTACAAGATGTCACCATATTCCTCTTGTACCTTTGATCTACTTTTTCCATTTGTTTTAGCTGCTATAAAGATTTTATTATTGAGATAAATTTTTGTTTTATTAAAACATTTTAACCTTACCGTATAATTGTCTTCTAAAATCATTTTTTGGATAGACTTTTTCTCCATTTAA
>JAHHUM010000522.1:0-47136 GCA_036173005.1 Crenichthys baileyi | reverse complement strand
TTTGTTTTTGGGATTTTTTTTATTTCTCCAGGATTTAACGCTACATGAGCAGGAAGTACAGATCATTTTTTGTTTTCCTAGGGAGTTTTTTTCTGTTGGAATTCTTTTCTATGTGTATTTTTTAAAGAGGTTATTAGCAGATTTTTATGAAAGCAATTTATCTTTCAAGTGAAAGCCATAATTTTATTTTAGCCAATGAACTGTCAGTATATAGTCCACTGAATTGATGAAATTTCTATAGAAACGTCTTGTTTTGCAGCTGTGTTGTGTATATAATGGCTTTTTCTAAGCTGATCCCCTCTTTCCTGTGTTTGTAGGTTCTCATTACAGGCCCAGGCGACACCCCATATGCCAACGGCTGCTTTGAGTTTGATGTATATTTTCCCCAAGATTATCCCAACTCCCCTCCCCTCGTCAATCTGGAGACCACAGGCGGACACAGTGTGCGTTTCAATCCAAACCTCTACAATGATGGAAAGGTAGGTTTCGTTTTTTTATGGTTTAAAAATAAAATTTTTTAAGTAAATGAGAATAATTTTGTTTAAACTCTATATTTGTTAAACACTTATATTTTACATTAAATATCCCTAAACCTCCTGAAACCTTACTTTTTATGTTCACTTTTTGTTTGTATTTTTAAATAAATGATTTGGGGTTCTTTTTATTTTCTCATGAAGATAATACAATACGGAAGGAAACCTAAGTGGCACCAGATGCTTTGCATATCTAATGATATCACCAAGTCTTACAGATGTACAGTTCTTATTTCAGTGTGACATTTGGATGTGGAAATCCCTCAGGGCATCTTCCAGACATTAGGAAGCAATGTTCTGCTACTGTTGCCCCGGCTCCCTTCTGTTGAGAGGCTGAGGTCAAAATGTTGAATCTCTCTTTCTGAGTTGCACCTCATTAGGCAACTGCTGAGAGTCACATGGATTTGTGTAATGGACCCGCACCGCTGCTTTAAGGAACTACTGGGACTTTAAATATCACTTGTAGCAAACACAAATTAGTAATGGCTTAAAAGTCTAATTGTAGAATGAGAATCCTAATGGATTTTAGAATGTTTGATGCACAGGGATAAATAGCTGTGTAACAAATTGTAATTTTAACCATTTATTTGTTGTTTTGTAAGACTGTGAATGGTGCTTAGACCCTACACAGTTGAAGGAACAGAGCAAATGTATCTGTGCAGTCTATCCTCAACCAAAGTTGAATCTTGATTGTATTGACTTTTTAAACTTCCAGTGTTTATTGTGGTTTATAGCACATTCGGCTGAGACTGATCTCTAAATGTTTTCTCTGTAGGTGTGTTTAAGTATCCTGAACACATGGCATGGGAGACCAGAGGAGAAATGGAACCCCCAGACCTCAAGCTTTTTACAGGTAAGCTGAAGATCTATCATGTAAGTGATCTGTCAGGATGGATCAGGCAGGTTTGTTGTCAGAGGCTGGAGTTTATTACCATATATTGCATTACATTACTGTCTTTGGAGTTCTGAATGAATATGCTTTTCGTTTCTACAGATGACAGAAACACATACCTACATACATACATACCGTAAATTCCGGACTACAGAGCGCACCTGATTAAAAGCCGCATGCTCTATTTAGAAATAAACCAATTTTGTACTTGTACAGGCCGCACCGGATGTTAAGCCCACGTTGCTAATAGAATTACCCAGAAAGATATTACACGTGAGGATTTTTAACTTTTAATTTATATCCGCTATGGGTAAATATAAAAAAATGCATTTTGCAAAAGCTTTTTCTCGGACCCAGTGGCTGTAACACGGCTACCTTTCACAATCCATACGTCACGTATCAGTAACACACAAATTTCGTTGTTATGCTTTTTTACTGAAAAACAGAGCCCAGAACAACATTCCAACATCTGCTAATGACTGATTTACACTGCAGCCCCCCATACCGGTCAAAAAGTCATGATCCGAGTTCTTTATCTTCTTCCTGCGCACTGAAACCATCAAATTCCGTTTCTTCATGTCCAAATTGACAGCCTCAGGAATCTCGTCACTCATTCAGTCTCTCGTTGATGCTCTCACTTGAGCGCACCTGGTCCCCTTAATCACGCAGCAGTCCAAGGACCTTAAGAAACCCGTGGTGATTTTCCATGTTGATGAGGGTGGATATAAATGTCTGATTTACAATAATGGTAATTGAATTGTGAAAGTGCTCTATGATATAAAAGCACAAGTTCATCGGACTCTCTTTGAAACTACCGCATCAATTCATCTGCGATCTACAGGTTACCAGGCAAAATGTTTTTGGCGGCATGAAAAAAGACATGCATTAGCCGCAGTGTTCAAAGTGTGGGAAAAAAGTGGCGGCTTATAGTCCGAAATTTACAGTACATACATACATGCATGCATGCAATATATTGTCAAAAGGATGTCTGTCTACTTTTACATGTACAAGAAATTTGATGACTTCCTATTCTTAAACTATAGGGTCCTATTTGTTGATGGCGCCACCGTTGCCAGCAATATCAACTTTTATTTTTTATTTTTTTATATTTTTTTTGTAATATGTCCTGTCCAGCAGAGTATTTCAGTGGCAATGGACACAGAAACAAAAAGGACAAATAGGAAGCAAGAGAGAGTGGTCAGGCAAAAAGGAAAAAGGGAGAGAAGGAGAAAAGAATAGAGGAGAGAAAGAAGGATGAAGAGAATACAGGATAACAACCTAGAAAACTGCTTCTACAGCTGCAGAAACATGTATAACAACAGGATTGTTACTGAGAAGTGCACAGTACTAATGAATGCAAGATGTGCAGGGTTCGGGGAGCATTCAGGGCTAAGGGTCTTGCTCAGGAACCCAGAGTGGTCGGCTGTTGGATTCGAACCAGCATACTTGTGGCCTCTCAAGGACGCAAATGCACTGCTCTCTAACCACTAAGCCACCACTCCCCATAGAACATCTGTGTATCTGTTAACACCTCAATCCAAACATTTGTGTGAGCACACTTGTGTATATAAGGTTTCTCCATAAAAATATGCAATAGCGAGTGTGAGGGGCCACAGACCCGCCCCCCTGGACCCGAAACAGATATGGAGGAGATCTGAGCCACAGACATCCAAGGGCCCCAAGAGTATGGGAACCCTGGGAGGACAACCACCAGGACTACCACATCCCCCCAGAGAATAGCAGGGGAGAGTCCCAGGGAATCCACCCAGCAGCCACCGGGAGTGAGCCGGCACACACCAAAGCACCCAGCCTTGGACACCGAGAACCACCAATACACCAGGAGGCGGAGACACCAACCACCAGCAGGGAGAGTGGTGGGGAGGAAATAGGCCCCACATTTGATGGGGGGCCTAATCTGATCCAGGAGAGGGAGCAGCCCAAGACCCAACCTAACACATACAGTCACAATCACACATTCCCACCCTCACGTGTACACATAAAAACACTCACATCCACACACCCAACGTAAAGACACACAACAATGAACGTCATACACTCACTTACACATCCCATACATACTCTATACTCCCAGGTCCAGGTCAGCAACTGTAACTACTCTGTAAACATCTTCCTCAAGGTTTAGGAGTGTGTTCATAGGTAGATGAGAATAGCAGTATCTGCTCTCATTCATGCCAAAGGTGTTTAATAAGGTTTAGATCAGGACTCTGCAGGACAGTCAAGTTTATCCACACCAAACTTTATTTGCCTGCAGCCATGTGTGTCTATGGTGGTGTGACCCAATACTTTTGACAATATAGTGTGTGAATGTATGTGAAATAGATCCATATGAAATATATCTTAATGAATATTTGTGAAAGTAAGTACAGTACCCAACCTGTTTAAGGGTCTATAGGTCCTGCCTGTGGCGGTTTCCTATGCAGATGGTAATAATAATTTTTAAATAATGAATAAATGTAATACATCTTTGTACTAAAACCTTTGTTTTCCATTTGGAAGCAGAGAGTCTTTCCCTCAGCTGAAACATTTTAAAACAGTTCTGATGTCTTTACAAAATGAAGGTCAAGTTGTTCCCAATCTCAAATGCAAAGTCTTAGAACCTTCCTGTCATTACTGATGTTCTTAGTTTGCCTCTTACCTTGAGGCCCGAAACAACTCAGAAACCTACTGGAGGTATTGTATTTGCTTGCAATGAAATGAAGATAAATTAAGAACTGTACAACAGATCATATATAGGTATAAGGGACTGCTGGGCAATAGTTAACTACTTGGAACCATTTTGACACACACCCACACGATTATTTGGCCCTGTACTGCACATAATCACATTATTTTTCCAGTACAGGTATTGATTCTTGTGCCAGGGTAGCTGGAACACTTGGAAATGAATGTCTTTTTTGTTTTTTGTTTTTACTGTTCCCCATTTGCAGAGATGGAGGGTACATAGAGATGTTTGATTTGATTGTTATTCCAGTTAGCATTCTGTAGATCAATAATGGAAATAAGAAGGTTATTGATCTGGAGACAGGGGACAGGGCTGGGTATCATCCAGGGATGGATATCTACTTCAAAATGGGGCAACCCAGTTTGAGATAAGTGCGTGGTGTTAGTTGCTTTCTGCTTCACGGAGCGTTATAAGTTCCCTCTGTTCCAGCAGGGTTGAGGCCAGCAGGCAGGCCTCCCAGTTCACCTCCAACAGTTTTGGCTTGGAAAAAGTAGAGTGATGTCGAATGACATCTCAGTGGGACAGGCCAAGTCATTCATTGGCTGCTGATAAAAAGGTTTAAAGAATGCAGTGCTAAAATGTGGCCAAATTGTTCACTGCCTTTGTCTGACTCTCTTCTACACTGGCCCAACACTACCAAAGGTTTCAGAGGTTTCACAATTTAAGGAGACCAGGGGTACGTTGGCTAATTAACTTCTAGATCGTATTAAGTCTAAGTGACACAGCTTATTGTTTTAGAATGTTCCTTTCAGCTCAGTTCCTCTGGAAGCCGCGTCATGTGCCTGTTTTTCATTTCATTCATTTAATTTATGTAGCACTTTATAACAACCAGCTAAGGTGGCCAAAGCACTTAACAGTAAGATCACCAAAACATACAACCATAAAATCAGACAACAGGAAAACAAGAATCATAGATACAATGCCACCATGCTCCAGGATATGAAAAGCCTGCCTGAAAAAATAAGTCTTAAGCTTAGATTTAAAGATGCCTGGTTCAGTGGCAGAGCGAAGGTCTAAGAGACTTTGGTTCCAGATTCTGAATTTTTCAAGAATTTGTTTAGAAAATTTCCATCTTCATCTAATTTGAATTTTCCATGGAATTTCAGTTAACCCAGCCTCTTTTGTGGGTTCTAAATCTGATCTGCTTTAGGTGCTAGTGTCTGTGCAGTCCCTCATCCTAGTGGCTGAGCCATACTTTAACGAGCCAGGGTATGAGCGTTCTCGTGGGACCCCCAGTGGCACCCAAAGTTCTCGAGAGTATGACGGCAACATCCGGCAGGCCACGGTCAAGTGGGCCATGCTGGAACAGATCCGCAACCCATCGCCATGCTTCAAAGAGGTAAGCATTATATTTTCACAAACAAATGGATATGTTTGAGGTGTCATTGGGTCTAAGGTTAAATGGTTTTCTCCCATTCATTTTAAAGGACAACGTAATGCTGTTCCGTGCTTTGTAGGAGTTTAAACACATTGGAACATTAAAAAAAGTGTTAAAGCAAACTAGAATGTATGTAATCAAGCTGATTCTGGCTACTTAGCCATCACAAAGATAAAAAAAGAGTTTTGTTTTCACAGAAATAATATATCCATAGTTATATAGTTTATAAATTACTATTTTTGTAAATTTACTCATTTTCTTGCATAACAAGCTAAAAAAGGGGTTGTGTACGCTGTGGAAATCTGGGGTTAAAGTCATCAGCCTTCTCCAGATCCACGATATAAATGTAGACCAGACAAGCAAGCTCCTTTGACCCCCTCAGCAATACCACCAGGGTAAAGGTGTGGTCCACTGTTCCAGAACCAGATGAGAAAGCATGCATGCCTTCCTAGAATGCACTTTCCCAGGGATGCTGAGAAGTAACCGGAATAAACCATCAAGTCCCCTTTCTAAAATATTGAGGCCTTTAACCTAATCTGGGTGTTGTCCCAGTCCTCCATGCAACCCTAATGAGACATGTCAGCCATGACAATCCCACACTGCCCACAGCCTTCAGTATCTCTGGGTATGTCTCATCTACTACTAGGTACTCTAAATACTCACCTTCCACTGAGTATTTAAGCCCTTGGAGGAGGGGAAATACTTGGTGACTGGAAAATCTTTACAGTCTCTTCCTCCAGAGAATATCTTCAGTCCTGGTCTTTAGACCCCTCCCTGACCCAAACCCAGCCTGAGACTGGTCCTGCTATCCTTTCTGTAGCCATTGAAACAGTTTGCCAGAAGTTCAAGGC
The DNA here is from genome assembly GCA_036173005.1 of Crenichthys baileyi. Taxonomy (NCBI): domain Eukaryota; kingdom Metazoa; phylum Chordata; class Actinopteri; order Cyprinodontiformes; family Goodeidae; genus Crenichthys; species Crenichthys baileyi. The sequence goes on along the minus strand of JAHHUM010000522.1, from coordinate 40,739 downwards.
CAACTGAAAGTCCTTTTCTAAAGCCTCACCAAATTCATCCCACGCCTGAATTCTTACCTCTGTAGCCAATTCAAGATGGCCAGAAGATCTGAATTGCTGTTCGGTGCATAAGCAGAGATAACAGTCAGAACCTTCCCTTTTGCACCTCAAAGCCACAGGAAACCCCTCATTCACCAGGGAGTATCCCCACAGCTACCTAAGTTCCTTATGTGTCAGTGAGGTGAAATTAATTTTTCCTACAGTTAGATTATAACGTTTGGATTTGGCAGGGCCAGGTCTCCTGCCAACCCACTCTTGTAGTACCTCACCTTGATGCCCCTTTCCACGGTTAGTTGGCCCTCATGGAAGCACTTTATTGTAGCTTCAGGTCTGATGCCCCATCTCTGCAAGCTGACCAAGTATGCTCATTACATGTGGTCTGCCATTAATCCAGGTTTTCAAGTCTGAGCATTTCACGAATTCCAGTTTAACGTGGGAAACCCTACCAGGGTTTGAATCCCTGGAAAGCATAGCCCCCAGTATCATAGGAATACATGAACCTCTCCACCACGTTAGGGTGGCAATTTTGCCGAGGAGTGAGATTTCTAAAGGATTTTTTTGTAAAACATTTCTACGAGAGCTAAATAACCACTAACAGACACTCTTAGGGGTACTTTATCTTGGCATTATTATTCAGAGCATAGCAGTCATAATAAGTCGTCGTTGCTTTAAATCGTGATAAATCAGACAGACCAGGCACACACATGGGAAGTAGCCTGTTCCATTAACAGCATGCATGGCTTGTTGAACATACAGCATTTGACTGACATCTGCTGTCTTTAAGTGCAGAAGATGAATAAGTGACAACTGATGCTGTGGTCCTTCCAGCAGCACTGCTGATGTGTCCTGAGACTGTCAAGTCTTTCACTTGTCCGAGCATGTCCTGTCACTCTTCATGAGACACCGTCTCAAGCACTTAGAATTATGACACATAAATGTGTTAGTGTTGGGGGTGGCGGTAAGGATTAACTCTCCCCTCTTTGGCTGTTTTGATCCAGTGCATTTTATACCTGCAGCACAGACAGAGAAAGTTGAGTTTGCTTTTTGAGAGTCACTTGATTTTCATCAGATAGTCTCCACAAGAACCAGTTTACTGATAAACGGACTGAATTTTAAAGCACATGTCTAATTGATGCATTACTTCAGAAGATCAGGGTTAGTTGGACAACTATCTAAAGCCAGTCCAAACTGCATATGAAGTATGTAAAACCAACAATGAGAATTCATTTTAAAGCTCTTTGATTAACTTTAGTCTGTTTTGTTCAAGTGTTTAACATACCACACAAGACAATAAACAGCAGAAAATGGTCTTCTGTATCAGTTAAATATATTATTTAGTTATTGTATATATCCTGTGTGCCAGTCTGCAAATACAGTTGTATAAGAATATTGTGTTTCCTGAGAAATGCTTTAAGATTGTTAACACTAATACAAAACTGACACCTGGATATGTTTCAATATGTAGATGTTTGTCTTCAGCTTAATGAGAACATTAGAAGTGTTTACAACACGTGACCTTAAAATGGGGGGGAAGCCACCACACCCCTGTGTTTGTAACGACAGCATCCGGGGTAGTTGGTGGTGGGTGGAACAGTCCAAGAGGAGCTGATGGAATGAAGATTGATAGCAGAGGCAGATGAACAGAACAGAGAAAGAATGTGTATCCTAAACCTCCGCTTTGCTTCTCTTCTGGTAAACAGCAACGCAGCCACCATAATAACTTCTTGCCTCCCGTCCAACAGCAGAGCAGCAGCTACAGACCTATGGTCGGAACACGTGCTGCATACTGATGACACAGTCCTGACGACTGTTGCTAGGATGTGGACAAGAGAGGCAGTAAAGCTCAAGACTTGAGTGTAACTATTGGCGTCCTCCATTAAACAGAGGGAATGTCATAGTGACTTAAGCTCCTTGAATAGTAAACACCTTTACCCTTTAACAAGTGAAAAGAATCAGTGCATCTCTACTTTATCTTGCAAGGTAATTTCTGTTTTGTCTCAACTGTTCCGTTTTCCCATGTTTGAGGACAACACTATGAAGAAAATCGTTGGAGGGTTTGTTAGAGATGTTTTAGCTTGTGACCTGCTGATTCCTAGACTGAGCTGACCCGGACAGAATTGGCTGGTTGTTTGTTTCATCACTAGTCCCAGTGTCTCTGGTAGTTCCTGCTTGTTTCGACAGTAAATCAGATTGAGACCCTGAATGAATATTTAATTCTGCCTTTTCTATGTATTATCAGCAGCCATGCTGGAGAAAAGGAACATGTATAAAAAATATGTACACTACCAGTCAAACGTTTGGACACCCTACCAGAAAGTGTGTGACTGATGGTGTTCATCTGTCAGCCAATGTGTCTACCTTATATTCTTTGGAAAAATTGAGAGAAAATAGTGATAACGTAAATAATGGCCTTAATACAATAGTTAGGAGGCATCGAAATAAGTGTTCAGATGGAACTGCTGGGAGAGGTTGCATAAAGTTTCTATCTTTAAGATGCTGAAGGGGAGCAAAGTAAGCTTTCCTCTGCTAACGACTACAGTCACATGGTAGACATGGTATAAACCTTCACCCCAACACCACTCGCTGATGTGTTCTCTGAACCCCTCATAGACTAATGGGGAGAATTACCTTCTAGCCACTGATGCTTTTTGACTGTACCTAAATACTTAAATGTATATATGTCTGTCTTCTATGTTGAGATTAACAATAATTGTTAATAAGTTCAGGTAATAACAGGTTAGTATTGCTCTGTTTACCACTACAGGAAGCTGCACATGAGGTCCTTGGCTTTTTACCTGTTGGACCCATCAGAATAAATCACTTTTGTTTTGATGTAGATAATAATTTGTGAAGACATGAAATTGTAGCGGAATTTTGTCTGCAGGTGATCCACAAACATTTTTACCTGAAGAGAACCGAGATCATGTGCCAGTGTGAGGAGTGGATCGCTGACATCCAGCAGTACAGCAATGACAAGCGGGTCGGTCGGACCATGTCCCATCATGCAGCTGCTCTCAAGGTAATTTCCTTTAGTCTGTTCACTGGAGGGAAATTACAAAGCAGTCAGCACATTCAGTTCAGTTTCAATTTGAACACACACAAAGGTTGGTTCTGTTCTGTAGCTGGATAAATCCGTTTAACCATTTTAAAATGAGAATAGAATTTGCTTTATGCGTAGAAGTTTCTGTATAAAATGTATTGATGTGGCAAATGCTCTGAATTCAAGTGGTCCTTTTCTAGTCATGCTGAATAGTCAGAGTGCTTTAAACCAAAGCCACTTGCACCAAGTCACTCACAAGCCTGTAAAGATTTATACATGATATGCAGATCAGTTGGCAACTTGGCTTAAGTGCCTTGCTCAGGGACACATTGGTATGTGGCAGGCAGAAGCTGGAATCAAACCCACAACTTTCCAATTACAAGACAACTACTGTTCCCTTTAGGCCACATTTGCCCCATGAACTCAGTGCCGCTGTGTCCTGACTTTGTTAGAAAAGAGGACTCTTCATGATGATGAAGTTCTGCTGATAAAGTTTGGGTTGGCTCAAAGGGACAGCAGGCAGTGTTGGTACCGAACATCAGCTGCATTCCCTACGTTTAAACACTGGGAGTGCTTCCCCAGCAGTTCTCATCCTTCTCCTGCTAGTAAATCTACACAATGAATCCTCTCTGGACATATATACTACTCACAAAAAGTTATTGATATTTGGCTTTCGGATGCAATTTATGGAAAAAAGGGAGTTAGGAGCCTCTAGACAGTGTCTCAACTGATCCTATAGGTTTTTTATGAGATTCATGTCTGGAGAAAGTTCAGGTGCACTCCAGTCTCCAGCAGCTGTTCCCTAATGGTGTGACCTCAATGAGCTGGAGCATTGTTGTCCATGAAGATGAAACTAGGTCTGTGTTGTTTAAAGCAGGGACACAATGAACTGGGTTCATGATGTTATTCAGGTAGTAGGGCTAGTCACTGTACCATCCCAAGTGTAGGCTAGTTCTATGTTAACCAGACCACCTGCCCACAAAACGCAGCAGCAGCACCCCCACCACCACCACCAAAAGGCTGGTCTGGTAACCGTAAAACTGATGCATAGAGCTTCTCCTTGACGTCCTCCACATCATTTCTCTCAACGTGGAATCAGCTTTTCATCAAACATCACTGAGGCCCCTGGTCCCACATCCAGAGTAAATACTACCCTGGCCCATGCAAGACGACGATGCCTGTAAGCTGGTGGTGTGGTCAGGTACCCTTGCAGGTCGTCTAGTACACAGACCACCCCCTGATGTAAACTGTTTAAATGGTCCTGACGTGACCTTTTAACCTCCCTTAAATGCACCTAGAGTCGAGTGTCCATCATACAGTTTTCTGCAGAGCCACCGTTTCACAATGAAGCGGTCGTTCATTGGATTTGGCCAAAGGACTTCACACTTCTGTGCCTTTCTTTGACTCTTCCAGACTCTCTGGATCTCTGTTGATGACACTGTGTTCCTCTAAGCTCAGTGGCCACCTCCATCTGAGAACTTCCTGTTTGAAGCCTTGCCGTGGTGAGGTACTGTTGATCGATTGTTAGGTGTGGTCTTGGTCTCATGAACTCTGAATGTGAACAGCATGATGAGGAGGACTGTTACTGAAATTGGACATGTGCATTCAAAGGTTTGGAGGTTACATTAGGTTCACCTATAAAGGTTATAGTGCATTCTAGGTTCGTACTGAAATGTCACCCGAAAGCTGAACATCCCTAACTTTTGCTAAGCTCAGTGGAAGGATATTCATTTTGCAATCAGAGTTATGCAGTCAGTGTACCCCAAGGCACTTAACCCCAGACCACCTCCAGATCTGTGCAACTGAGTAAATGAGATACACATGTGAAAGCATTTGGAGTGGTGGAAATGATTTGAAATTGTTCATTTAAATTCAAAACATGATAGCATTGTGGATTATGTTCTCATCAACTATTAGTTTTTTGTCCAATGAAATATTTCTATCCCAGACCATGATAATTCTAAGTGAGAAGTGGGCTTAAACTGACCCCGTAAGGAGGAGGAGATTTAGTTAGACTGTTTGGACAATATTCTTCGGGTATCTTTAAGGTGCAGGCAGAGTTGTTGCCTAGATAACAAATAATCCTAGGATTTGTTGACCCTGGATAGTGAACAGTATGACTCATCAGTGTGTAAAGGTACATCTCTGTAAATTGGAAAATCATTGAAAAGTTATTTCTCTGGGATCCAGTTCAAAATTATATAGATTCATTACACACTGAATAATATTTTAGGTCTTTATATCAGAGCTTTATGATGTTTATGGCTTACAGCTGATAAAATCTGAAGTTAAGTTTCTCAAAGAATGTAATTATTACATAAATAAAAACAGTTATGTTATGGCCTAGAATCTGGAAGTAGACTGCTGACTGGACAGATGTCCAGCAAACAGTCATGGACACCATCCGCATGGAGAGGAACTTTTGCGTTTTAAGGAAACATCTTTGGCTGTATTCAAAACATGCATGACTCTTTAGTTTTACACGTCACTGTTACGTGACCTCCTTAGTTCCAAGCAGAAATGCCTAGCCTTCATTATTTTCATTTATTTTGACCTATCTAAAATATCACATAATGAAACACTGACTGCTGCACCGTTTTACCACTGGTTTTTACTTAACAGCTCATTTAAACTGGAAGTTATATTACTAAACTTTAAAATGATATAATCTACTGCCACTCTCCAAGCTTCCATGCTCATAATGCAGCAGAGGCATGAGGACAGCTGGGCTTTTCTCATTAGGTTGGATTCCTCCTTGTGTTCACTGATGCTATGCTAACTCATTCAGCTACGTGCTTTTAGGCTTGTTAAGGAACAACCCAGCCCTCACTCTAAAACTGGAAATGATGAAGGGATGGGTGACGCGGTAATGTATGGGTGAAAAACGGCCCAATAATATAGATCAAAGCGTTTAGGCCAAAGAACATCTCTGAACAGATTTTATTCAGTTTGTCTACTGCAACTCATTTTTAGTTTAAGAGATAAGTAAACTTAGGCTGTAAGAGTTTTCTTGCAGGAGCTAAACTCTGGTAAGTTGTGCTATTACAGCAGAACAGTTAGTTAAGGAAGCTGAAGGACAAAGAGGAAACTAATACTGAGACATCTGAGCAAGTCACAGAACAGCAATGGACATTTTATGTAGTATTGATGATCCCACAGGCAGAAGAGCAACACCTTCTCATTGTTCAGTCTAATATGGTCATAATGCCCACCCCTTAGATTAGACGAGCAGCGGTATGTCTGGGTGGTATTCTAGCTAGGGATGCATGATATATCTGCAGTAACATCGTATCGGCCGATGTTACCCATTTTTTAACATATTGGTATGGGTCCGATAAGTAAAAGTGAGGCGATATTAATAACCAGTATTTATTACCTCATCTTGTTGCTGTTTGTGTAAGTGTTGTAGGAGAGGTAGGGGTGGCGGTTGGTCATGTGGTATTTGTTTAGGCGTGACAGTGATGCGGTGCAGGACAGTAGGGTGTTTAACTGAAGCAGAGAAGCAATGTCAGCGGTGTTGTTTTTCCATGGTGTTGAAAGAGTAGCTAGATATATATATTATATCGGTTATTGGCCATAACAGTGATTAATATCTGATATCGATATCTGCCTAAATTTTCATATCACTGCGTCCGTAATTGTAGCCCACCATCACAGACATTTCAGGGAACCAGGTGACCTTAATGCTGCATGTAGGGGAGGTCTGTTGGCTGTGATTTGATTTCTTTCCTCTTCTTGTTGCAGAGACACACAGCTCAGCTCAGAGAGGAGCTCCTGAAACTACCCTGCCCCGACGGCCTGGAGCCCGATGGAGACGAGTTCTCTGAGAAGAGCGCCACCCTTATCCTCAAACAAATGTCCGGCCAGGATGCAGAGAAGCCCACCGGCAGTCAGGACGGCCACTGCAGCGAGGGCCAACTATGAGCCCCCCGCCAGCATCTCCCCTTCCTTTCTTCTCCAGCATCTTTGGCCCCCCAGCTCCCTTTTTCTGATTATTACTCTTTAAAGACTTGATGGCTTCAGAGAGCAAACCATCACTTTGTCAATATTTGTATGTAAAGATCTAATTGCAGAATAGTAGTGGAGGAAGCTCATATACCAGGAGCCGATGAGACAAACTCTGAACTATGCTATGCCCTTATTAAAAGAGTCAAGAAAAACTTTTATTCACCTATAAAAGACTGTAAACATTTTGTGCTTTTTCCAATTGTGAAATAACCACTGATTGGTTTGTTATTAAATTTGTTTATGTATACATAATGGCAGAGGAAAATGACAGATTATATAAGGGAAACTACCTTTAGAGTTGAAGACTACTTTGTTTTACTGAATGTTTAAGTCGCTTTTTTTTTCTTTTGCTTTTTTTGTTGATCGCGGTGTTAGAGGTGTGGCTGGTAGCAATAGTGGTGTCTACGCAAGAGATATATTTGTGTCATGGGGGTTTGCTTGAACGAATCATATTAGGTTTTAAAAGTGGGCGCGGTGGTCTAGGGTAGAAAACACACAGGGTATACGGGGGGTGGGCACTCTATTGGAGTAATTCCGGGTGCTTTTGATTGGGTGTCTTGGATCATATCCACTTCAATAACATTTGAAATGGACATTTTTAAATCAATAATGTTTGTGCCCTTTTAGGCCAGTGCGTGTTGCGGAAGAGTTGGAAAAAGCTTAGCCGACATTCCTGGTGGATGTCAACCTATTGGGTTTGTTTGCGCCTTCTGGTGGTGAATCTTCATCTGACTGTTGTTGCGCTGATTTTGGTGGGTCGCGACGTGTGTGACGTTGATTAGGGAGTGGGCGGGTCGTCGATTGGGGAAATGTACTTGTACTAAAGGCTTTGGTGGGGTGCTTTGGGTGTCGTTTTGTGTTTGTCGTGTGTGTGCGTGTGCAAAATGCGCCGCCGGTTGAGGATTACAAGCTGTGATGTTCCGTTGGTGGGGTTGATCGTACACCCATGGGGCCACCGAATATATCCCAACGAGGTATGTGTGCTGAGAGAATGCTCTGTTGGTCTACTTCATTCGGTGCCGGCCGTGCTCTGCTGGAAGAAGTAAAAGCCAAATGTGGGATTTGAAATTAGAGGGGTGGGAAAACGCTGGCAGTTGGAAAAGGCACTTTCTAGTGTGGACGGCTACGCCGTATACAGGTTGCGACAATGAGTCCTTTTGGCTAGAACATGAAAGGGAGCGTGAAAATAGACGCATTGTGAGGGGATCTGTCGATTGGTTAGGGCAGGATTTCTTCACCTGAAGACATTTGCTGGATTCAGGGGGGATTCACACACTGTCTGGTGCGTTGGTAGTGGAGATGTGAAGTTCCGTTTGAAGGAAGGGGTCAGACCAAATCCCAATGGAAATCCCAGCGTGTGGGGCTCGTGGTCTTGTGGGTGGCGGCAGGATCTCCAGCTCATTTCTGCTAAGGCGGTTGCAGACTACGGAGTGCGTGGCTCCCGTGCTTCGAGCGTATCATTGGCTCTAAGGGTCGCGTAGGTGTGGTTGCAGGTGGTTGGTGTGTGGTGTTGGCTGTCTGTGTCTTGGTCGGCGTGCTGCTGTGTCTTGCTGCTTTGTGGGGACGGTGATGTTTGTCCCGGCAGGCGCAAGGTGTGGTGACCGCGGGGGGCGGTGTTCTTGGAGATGCGGTTCCCTTACAGGTGGTCCATCTCAACCGAGACAGGGCGGAACACTCAGATTACAGGCACGAAAGGAGTGATCTAGTTTCAAAAGGTTTTGTTCTGTTTGTGGAAGGTGCAGTTATGTAACAAAGCAGGTGTGTAATGGGACAAAAGGCCTACGGTGAAAGAGCTCGCGTATGGCTGAACCCATACCGGTGTGCAGGTCTGGGGGACTGGGGGTGCGCGTGGTGGGCACAAAGACGGCTCCATGCGGTTGCAGGGGGAAGGGCAACCACCGCGACGCGGACAAAGTTGCTGATGCGTGAACAGGTACGGGACCGCAGGTGGATCTGGGGCCTGGGGGTCCACTTAGCGTCTCGCTCTTGAAAACAACCCAAAGAGTTTCTATGGGTGTAGATTGGGCCAGTATGCTGGCTATTCCACCATGGTTGTTAAAGCAGGTATTGGTACCTGTGGCAGCATGGTTAGGTGTCAAGTCCTGTTGGGAAATGACATCAGGATCTCCATACAGCTTGTCAGCAGAAGGAAGCATGAAGTACTCTAGAATGTCCTGATAGATGGCTACATTGACTGTGGACTCTGGAACCCCAGTGGACCAACACCAGCAGATGGCATGGCTCCCCAAATCACCGATTGTGGAAACGTCACACTGGACTTCAAGCAACATGGATTCTGGGCTTCTCTTTTCTTCCTCTAGACTCCAGGACCTTTTTTGTATTACAGGCAAACTTTACTTTCATTTGAAAAGGATTGTGACACCTTATGTCCTGGATATGTCTGTGTGGTGGCTCTTAAAGCTCTGACCCCAGCCACAATCTATAACTTGTGAGTCTCCCCAAAACTCCAGAATGGGCTTTGCTTCGCTATCCAGTGAAGGCTGCAGTTATCCCTGATGTCTTTTTTGTATTGCACCTTTTCCTTCCACTCAACTTTCATTATACTTGGATACTTTCAGCTTCTTTAACAGACCTCATGTGGTATACCATTCTTTTGGAGAGTGTCACTTGTTGCTCCGTCTGCTGGACAACTGTCAACAATCCTCCCCATGACTGTGTCATTGTCTTATAAAGCATTGACATTTTCTGAGAAAACTGAGAAATTTGGGCTGCAAGTCAAGATTGACTAAAGTCACTGAAATAAACTCTTGAAATGTATCACTGTGAGTGGTGGATGTGTATGAGTCATCAGAATGTGCCTTTTACACGTCCTATTCCTAAAAAGAGCTAAAATGTTCTATGTAGACCATAGGCGGTCAGAAATTCCAGTTGGTCAAGGTCCACCTCTTTGAATATATTTACTGTGAGCAGAAAATGAACCAGCAAATCACAAAATATGTCCAGCCTGTCACTGAAAAAGTTAGAGTAAAATTAATACATTTTCAGTGCAAAGAGACCATAATACACACATTTTCATAGATACGTCACCTAAAAATATAACAAAAGTCGCCACCTGAACTTAAAGCAAATAGGTTAACATCTCCCATAGGATAATTGTTCCATGGATAGTTGTGTTTCAGCTGGCAACAAGTTATTTAACCCTAACTGATGCAACGAGTAGCTTTTTATTAAACGACCGTGTAGGAAATACGCACCTATCGGGCTCAAACTGTGCAAGAGTGGTTAAAGGAGCATGAGACATCATTCTCACTTATGGACACGGACTCCAACCCTCAACCCTATTAAGAATGCTTGGAATATGCTGGGGACGAACTTGCACAGCGGCCTGACTCTTCCCACCATCTTTACAAGATCTAGGTGAAAAATAAATGTAAGATGGCAGAAGAGTCTCAAAACAATACCACAAGGAATGCATGCTGTAATCAAAGCTAAAGGCAGTGCAACAAAATTGTGTGGGATCTTGTGTTTTTGGACGGGCAGTGTACTTTGTTTCTTTGTTCACGTTATAAACTAAATAAGGGTACAACTCTAGTGATGACACAATTACTGCTAAATATTTTAATTTCCCTTAAAAATATGCAATATTTCTAAAAAATGAATCTCTGAACAGTTTTGTACAGATTAATGTTAAGCTAGACAACATCCAGCTGTACCAGAATATGATGCATTCACTAAATTTCGCAGAGCAGCACAGAACATGCCACAATCACATACTTTATATCCACTTAAAGAAAAGGGTACAAAACAGGGCCGGTTCTAGGCATACATATATGAGGGGCAGGCAGAAATGTGAAGGGGGCATCATGCGTACACATTATGCTCGGGCATGTTTATTGTTGTTGTTGATTAGTGTTTTCTTTATGGGATTGGGGTAAACTGTGTAGTGCTGTTCAATTTGCCAGACTGCACTGGTTTCCCCCCAGTTGGGCTTCTTTTGAACACATTGGGCTGGAAAAAAATAGCTTTGGGCGGGTTGTTAAAAATTCAGGCCGCTTTTCACAATATTTGGAGGGTTTTTAGAAATTATTCCAGAGAAAATTCTATCTAAATATTTGTCATTGTGTGGCAGAAAAGTTAAAACCTACACATCTCAAAATCTCAGAATGTGCCTCGTTACTCATATAAATAGTTCTTTTATTTTGAAAAAGAGAATCTGTCGAACTTGACATCATCAATCAGTGATAGTCATTGGTTAATCAACTGTCACTGTGAAATTATATTGGTCAATTGTGAAAGCTCAAAATGCTGTTAAGAGTTCGTCTAATATAGACTGAGGTGTGGCCTTTATTTTGTTAAGCTTTGACTGGATATTGAGAGACAGCATCACGCTTAAGGGGGAAAATACAAAAAATACCCAGAAAGCTAAAACCAGATCAGCACCACATCCCAATTGGATCTGGTGCTGGTCAGAACATGCACAGACATTTTTGGAGGCAGGTGCTCAAGACATAAAAGGGCATCCATTGCCAAATTTATTTATACAATTAAAATTAAAAAACAGGATATATTTACGCTTTTATAGCCTCGCTTTTCTTGACATTATGCTGCAAAATTTGTGAATGAAATAAATCAATGTTCTAGTATCCATCGTAATCAAAAGAGACTCAGTGAATCAGGTGATAAATCAGTAAAACATTATTTGACTGTTATATAATTGTATAACTCACCACACTGTAGCTCAGCTTAAGACCTGCTTTTCATTTTAAATCACAAACCTACTTTAGGTAGTTAATGTTAACATTGGGTTTATTATTATGCTTATAAAATCAAAGAGACAGCAAAGTAATATTTTCCTATTTATTCAATTCAATTCAATTCAAAAATACTTTATTGATCCCAAAGGGAAATTAAATGTTGTTGTAGCTCATATTATGCAGATTTCTTCAAAGAGCTGTTGTAGATCCTGTAGGTCCTGTAGGTCTGTCTTACAGCAGATCTGAAGAAGCCTCTGACTGAAGACACTGTTGTTGTACGACAGTCTCATGAAGAGGATGCTCAGGGTTCTCCATAATGTTCTTCATTTTATGAAGAATCCTTCTTTGCACAATGATCTCCAGAGGTTCCAGAGGAGTCCCCAGAACAGAGCCACCCTTCTTTATCAGCTTGTTGAACTTTTTCAAGTCCCTGGCTCTGATGCTGCTTCCCCAGCAGATGATGGCAGAATAGATCACACTCTCCACAACAGATTTATAGAAGATATGCAGCATCTATTCATCATTTTTGTTTGCTGAGCATTACATGTAGCCTTTGACATATATTATACCTGTAATATTACCCACCTAGTAAAATAATTCCTCAACTGTTGAAGTAGATATGCTTGCTTTAAAACAGCTCCTTGAGTTAAAGTGACTTTTACCTACACAGAACACAGTTTTGGCTGGAATTATAAAATACTGTATGATTGTTTCTATACTTTTTGTTATTGTTAGAGTTACTAAACATTCAGAAAGACGGTTGTGGCCATGCTTTTTCTTTTCTTTTTCAAGCTCTAACTTCAAAGTGATTTGGTCAAATAGGTGAAATGCTCTAATTTGTCTGTTTGTTTTCATATCTCCCTCTCTTTTTCTTCATGAAACCTGACAAACAGCTGGATAAGGCTTTGAAGTCACGGAGCACCAAACGTGTAGGCGTCGCGTTATGCAGTCATGCAAGGATGATGATTGGAAGAAAATGCAAGCATTTTTCAGCAGGTGTTGCACCGATGTGCCCCCCTCTCTGGCCCTTTTTAAAAAAAGAAACATCGGGGCAGAAGCTGCGTAATGTTTTCAGCAGCGCTATAATAAGCATTGTGGTTAATTTTGCACCAAACATCTTCTGACATCTTCTGTGCATTTCATAAGAGTAAATGTTTGGTCATTTATACTTAAACCAGGTGTCCACCACTAGGTCCTATGGTTGAAACTGTTAAAGACACCAGTGATACTTCAGGCCACACCTCCTCTTTGCTTTTGCAATTCAAACCCTAATATCTCCACACCTCCCTCCACCCTCTCTCCCTGGGCAACTCAGAAGGTGGAGAGAGAGTCCAGGTCCTCTCCAGGAGGTGGGTTCCAGAGCCCAATCTGTGTGGAGGTGAGTCCAACTATATCTAATTGGTAACACTGAACTTCATATACCAATTCTGACTCCTTTCCCACCAGTAAAGTGACATACCAAGTCCCAAAAGCCAAACTGGGGCTGTACATAACTTGTCCAGTCTCTTGGCCTTACCTGACACCTGGCCAACACTCCACTCAACCTTTTCCCCCAGCTTACGTGGCTGGGTGAAAAGGCAGCCTCCTGTTGCCTTTTTACCCAGCTGAGCTCCAGGAACCAAGGTTTGATCACCAGACTTTCGCCTGTGTACCTCCCAAGGTCCTTGCTCCATGAGAGCTCTCTGGTCTTCTTATTCAGTGCAAGATTTCTACTCAAGTGGTCAGCTGTGTTCAAGGTCTTACAAATGCTCTTAGTCTCTTAGGTCGATTGACCATGGGAGACACTACCAAGGCCCCAAGTGCCAGACAACATAGACCCCCAGGATCACAGGGTTACTAAAAACCCACCACCGTGTTTAGGTGGTGATTCAATTGTAAAACTTCCCATTTGCAGGGGCACCCAGAGCAGACCCAGATTACGCTGGATATCTCTTCTGTCCTCTGAACACCTTGGAATCTCCCACAATCAGCTGGGAGATTGAGCATTGCCTTGGAGAGGGATGTCTGGGTTTCCGTCCTGGACCTCTTGCCCCTCCAGTCGGATTTCGGATGGCTGGAGAAAGCAAACCGAGTGACCCATTAAGATAACATTTTTAATCACAGCCACTTTCAAAGCACTACAGTGTTGTTGTTTCTTTGCATTAAATCATGATTTTGTTTAAACATGTAAGCTGACAAAATTGTGAGTAATAAAAATTGTAGACATCTCTGGTGTTATTTTGGCTATATTAACCTCTACAAAACTTAAGAGAAAAATACATGGAAGAGAATGCATCAAGCTCATTCTTCTGTTTGGGATTTCTGTAACGGGCCTCAGTGCAGGCTGTGGAAGAAGAGAAACAGATTAGTCTTATTTATGAAGCTTTAAGGTGAACTGTACAGTGAAATCTTACATGGTTTGGGCAGAACATTTGTCCCAGGTTTGACACTGAAGATCCGGAGAAACATTTGACTGGTCTTGTCCAGGCATGTGTTCTGTTCTTTTCTGGTAATTGCCGTAAGTATCTGCAGAGACAATAAGGGTGGGCAAGCAGGTGAGTTTATCCAGGTGAGCCAAAGATGTTGAAGCAAAGGAGGTCATCGGTGGAGTTTGGTTGAATTCCAGGAGAGTACTGAAGTTTGGGTTTGGCAGCGGATAAAGGATCAGTGAGTATCAGAAAAATTACCAGATGAGACACAGATGAATGAATCAGGAAGGCAGAGAAGTATTGGAAACATCAAAAAGAAATACCTAAGGGACAACTAGAGGGCTGAACTGATTCACTTCAGAATTAATCAGGCGCTGGAGAGACATCTTTGGACAGACAGTGGCTGATGAAGTCAATGGCAGCAGCTGGGAGTGAGGCACATGGCCAGAGGAGCAACATCATCATGCAATTAGCAGCAGAGAAAGAAAACATCCATCCATCCATTGTCTTCCGCTTATCCGGGGTCAAGTTGCGGGACAAGCAGCCTAAGAAGAGAGACCCAGACTTCCCTCTCCCCAGCCACTTGGGCCAGCTCGTCCGGGGGAATCCCAAAGCGCTCCCAGGCCACCCGAGAAACATAGTTCCTCCAGCGTGTCCTGGGTCTTCCTTTGGGCCTCCTCCCGGTGGGACGTGCCCGGAACACCTCACCAGGGAGGCTTCCAGGAGGCATCCTAACAAGATGCCTGAGACACCTAACTGGCTCCTCTCGACAAAAGAAAACAGACACACATTAAAACCCCAGGATGATGACACTGTAGGGTAACCCAGAGATTACCTAATCCAACAAAGAGGCTTGGTAGGTTCACTTGAAGGATGAGATACACTATATTACCAAAAGTATTCAATCACTGATCCAAATAATTGGAATCAGATTTTCCAGTCACTTCCATAGCCACAGGTGTATAAAATCCAGCACCTGGGCGTGCTGACTGTTTCTACAAACACTTGTGAAAGAGTGGGTCGCTATCAAGAGTTCAGTGAATTCCAGCGTGGTACTGTGATAGGATGTCACGTGTGCAACAAGTTCTGTCCAGAAATTTCCTTGCTCCCAAATATTCCATTAACTGTCAGTAGTGTTATAAGAAAGTGGAAATAATTCGGAACGACAGCAACTAACCTATAAGGTGCTTGGCCACGTAAACTGAGGGAGAGGGGGCAGTTAATGCTGACGTGCATAATGCTCAGAGGTCAGCGACTTTCTGCAATCAATTGCTAAAGACCTCCAAACTTAATATGGCCTTCAGATAAGCTCAAGAACAGTATGTAGAGAGTTTCATGGAATAGGTCTCTATGGCCGAGGAGCTGGATCCAAGCCATACATAACCAAGAGCAATGCAAAGCGTTGGATGCAGTGGTGTAAAGCATGCCACCACTGGACTCTACAGCAGTGGAGGTCAATCCTCTGGAGTGACAAATTGCACTTCTCCATCTGCCAATCTGATGGATGAATCTGGGTTTGGCAATTGCCAGGAAAATGGTACTTATCTGACTCTATTGTGCCAAGTGTAGAGTATGGTGGAGGGGGAATTATGCTGTGGGGTGGTTTTTCAGGACCTGGGCAGTGAAAGGAATTCTTAGTGCTTCATCATGCCAATAGATTTTGGACAGTTCCTTTCACCCAACTTGGGAACTCATTTGTTGTAAAATAAAGAAAAAGATTTAATCTGACAACAGAATAAGTTGATCTTGTGATTTTATGGTGCAGATGTCCTTACTGAGTGTCTCTAGAGTCTCTCTGTGGAGAAGAAGAACAATATTAACCCTTAAGGCACCTCAGTACTTAAACACGTACATTTTGCAAACATATTTTTTATTCTCATTATGTCTGCCATTTTAGAATACATTTATTGAATATGACTATATTTTGAGTTTTCTGTCACCTCTGATTATAGACATAATTTTGATTTACTGTAATCCTCACATATGTTTTACTCTTGAACACCTAATCAATCTAAGTCTCAAGCTTTAAAATAAAGGGTATACAGATTTTAGGTATGATGGCCCCCATAAACCAGCGGTAGCAGCAGAGCTTCATTACATATTGTTTCAATAAAGCCCAAAATTCATGCCAATAAAAGAGCTAAAATGATCAAAAATGATCTGAGTGTTGGGATTCATATAAAGGAGTTTTGTGAAATTTGCTGAGACTGTGTATCTGTGTGTGAAATTTGGGTCATTAAAGATGAAACAGAGAAAAAATATGACACCTAATAACAAAAAAACTGTAAAAAAAACCAAAACAAATATATAAATAAATAATAAAGCTTTACATCTGTATTTAGGTTGGAAGCGGCTGAAAAAAATTGGTGCACTGAAAGTTAAAAGTGTATATTTGTGCAATACATGTTTGTTAAGGGGCAGAGACCTTAATCAGGGAAATATGGAACAGCTGTGGCAGAGTAAATGCAGGGAGCCTGATGGAGGGAGACTAATTAACGCAGAAAACACAAAGGGTGCTAAAGTATCAGAACCAGAAATCCCTAAAAAAGAGATGGTGTCTAATCAAAATGGTTTTCCCCACATTGCGAGTAGACACTCATTCCAGAACCCCATGCTGCCAGTGTGCAGCAGTCTGTGGAGGAGACGCTTTCCCCAGACAGCTAAACTGAAACCCACCGCCTGTCACTGCTTCTCATTGTTCCTTTGGACCTCCTGTTCACCAGAACGGTTCTTGTAAGAGGTTGTGTCTGAGCAAAGAAAATTAGTTTAGGATGAAAAAATTTACATATTGTTTATTCATTGTATTTGCTTTGTGGTATTTAACTGCCTGAGAGCTAACAGGCCTCTAAGGCTAGTTTGTGTAGGGTTGTGTTTTTAAAGTTGATGCAAACTGTATATCAATTAATGTTTTAAACACTGATGGTCCGGGAATGTGAGCTCGCCCGTTTTATCTGTGTTTTCACCTCATATCCTCTCTCCCTTACCTAAAATATGTCAGAATAATCCTTAACGTTTTATAATCTGTCTCTGTTAGCAACTAAAAGCTCCGCTAATAAACACTATTAGTTGTGCTGTGTACTACACAGCTTGTTCTGCAAGCTGCCAGTGCTCATACACCAGGAACGGACTGGCATACAGGACTAACAACCTGCCTTTGCTGGCCCAAATAGAAGGCTGACGCCCCTGAATCCACGGAGCTTGAATATCCAATATCCAACTTCAAACTAACTTCACCGCGGTGACTAACCGGGATTTCCTCGGTGGGAGGTGCTGTCTTGCTCTGCCCCGTAGTCACGCAGAACTTTCTTGTTTTGAAGCGCCACGACGCCTCAACGCTTTCCCTACCTCTCCTCCCGCCAGTCAAGCTCAGTGAAGCTGTGAACCTGCCCACATGGTTAGTGCTTCGTTTGTGCAGGTTTGGGCCATTAAAAATGTCGTTTGTGCTGTTATAGATTCTGAGATATTAAAGATTATTTTTCAGGTCATCCAGAGGTCACCAACACCCCATTTTGCTCCGAACTGAACCGAAGTGGTGTCATTTTTTAGTGCTTCGTTTGTGCCGTTAAAATTTTTCCTATGTGCTGCTATAGTTTATGAGATATTATAAGTTTAAATTTCAGATGATCACATGACTTTACCAGTGTCTGTGGAAATGGATTTCACCAGCTGCAGGCTGTAATTAGGCACTGTTTTTAGTTTCACGTTGGTTTCATATGTTCCTGTACATCCTTATTCACCATTTTCAGTCAATGAGAAAGTGAAGTTGGCAGATGTTACCAGTGCAGGAAGGAAGACAAAGTAAGTCTTTTATTTCTTTCTGCAGAACAGTGACATTACGATGACGTTGTTTATGTGTATTTTATGGAGCCATTAGGAGTACATTTCCTGGACAATGTCTTGTACACATGCAGCTGAGTATGAGTCCAGTGGTGACAGAAAAACTTCTCCAGTTCATTATCTGCAATGCTTCCACTGTGAGGTGTGCTATATTTTAGTACTCGCAAAGATTCGATGGGATCTTTGACCCCTAATTCCAAATCGT
The DNA here is from genome assembly GCA_036173005.1 of Crenichthys baileyi. Taxonomy (NCBI): domain Eukaryota; kingdom Metazoa; phylum Chordata; class Actinopteri; order Cyprinodontiformes; family Goodeidae; genus Crenichthys; species Crenichthys baileyi. The sequence continues at coordinate 22,487 of JAHHUM010000522.1, read as the reverse complement.
TTCTCTCTTGTTTGACTTTCCACAGTGTGGCAAAATTAGTTTGGTGGCTTGGCTCGGGATCTCCAATATCCATCAGATCTGCTGCCTTTGCTGACCTCCATACAGCTGGTTCCATCCTGCCATCACACAGCCCTTTTGCAGGTTTCCAGACAGTAACCACTTGGAATGGGCAGTAGCCATGGAGATATCTGTGTCTTCTGTTAGAATTTTCTTAAAGTTACCTGCGTCCCCTTACAGGAACATATGAAGAAAATATGTAACATGCTTATTAAATGCTTTATTAGAAGTTTTACTGCTGCATGCACACAGAATTAGGGTTCATCACACACACTGACCACATCGCTCAATCCAGTTAAAGCCGCTTCAGGCTGACATAAATTTACTGATACACTGAGGTTTGTGCTTGTTCTCATGTAACAAGGTGGAGCCTAGAGTATATAGTGATGAGTGTTCTTCATTTCGGTGTGTTCCACTTTCATCCACAAGAGAAGTAGGATTGGACCCTGGTACCGTAGTTGTACTGTTTTTCTGCCTTTCTTTATAAAGTATTTAAAATGTATTTACAGAGTTGTAGTACATCATTTAAAGTTTAAAGGGTAAATTGAATCTCTTTGCCTGGAATAAAAGGACCTGAGTAACCAAAGCGGAAGGGTTGCACTTCGATGGAACATTGGAGCACCATTGGGCTGTTAACTGCTGGCTGTCTGACACGTCATTTCAACATGGGCACGATACTCTTTACAGGAGCCTCCAATCTCTATGTAGGTACTGCTAACAGTTGGATAGACCTTGGCTCATTAGAACACAAATGTACGTGTGTTTTGACCTTCTTCCAAATCTGATCAGTTATGACATGAGTTCAAGTTCCAGTTTCAAAATTGTGTATTCTCTTCCCAGTTGAGAAAGCTTGTTGTTGTATTTTACTTTTTCAGGAATAAATTTAAATTCAAAGAGAACTTTTCTGGAAGAAATGCAATGTGAGTCTAACTCTGTGTCAACACTACTTTCAGAATCTTTTTCCTGATCACTAATTTCCAAAGATGACCAGATGCCTGGTGTCTGTTTAATTTCACAAAGGTACACAGGGCCTTTGGAGACATCTTGTATTCCTGCTGCTGACTCAGATCTGTTCAGACAGTGGCAGGTGGCATGGCTATTTTAGCAATTTGGAGTATGGCCTCTTTTGAGAGTACTGCAAAAAGGGAATTCCTGTCTACGGGTGGCTGTCGGGGCGTATAATTAAAGAATGAAAAAACCAAAAGCTATGATTAGCATTGATCAAAAGATTAATTCTGGTCTACATAATCTGTCTGGAGCCACAAAACATATAAATCTGCAGCAATCTCTGGACACTTACCACTTACAATCTTCAAATCACAACCCAAAAACCTTCTGTTCAAGGTAGCCTTCTCACTTTCAATTTCTTAGCCATTTCTAACAGTTCTTAGTTTCAGTTTGTTTTATTATAATTTTTTTTATTGTTTTATAAATTTGTAAAGTGTTCTTGAGTGTCTTGAAAAACGCCACCAAATACTGTAAAATCCGTTATTATATTTACTACTTGGCTTCCAACTGAAAGTACCTGTTCAATTTTGAAATGTTCCTTCGCCCTCTAGGGTCACAGACGCTCCAAAGCATCCATGAATGAATATGAATGTCATATCTGTAAGACAAAGCCTAACTGAGTCTTCATTTCAACATGTATCAAAAGTGTGGACGTCAAACTATATTACCAGTTGTGTATTTACTTGAATGCATGACTACAATATCCATCCATCCATTCATCTCTCCTTATCTGGGGCAGATTGCAAGCAAAGCAGACAAGTTGCTAAAAACGCTCTACTTTGCACAGTGATCTCCAGAGGTTCTAGAGGAGTCCCCAGAACAGAGCCAGCCTTCTTTTAAGTCCCTGGCTTTGATGCTCCTACCCCAGCAGATGATGGCAGAATAGATCACACTCTCCACAACAGATTTATAGAAGATATGCAGCATCTTGCTGGAAACACTGAAGGACCTAAGCTTCCTCAAGAAGTACAGTCTGCTATGTCCCTTCTTGTAGACGGCTTCACAGTTGCATCTCCACTCCAGTCTGTTGTCCAGGTGAACGCCGAGGTATTTATACCTCTTTTCCCATGATGGAAATAGTTTTTGACTTATTCCTATTTCTCTTAAAATCTACAATCATCTCCTTTGTTTTATTCACATTCAAGATGAGATCATTGTTTCCACACCATGCCACAAGTGGTCCACCACCTTCCTGTTCTCATCTTCTTGTCCATCTCTGATCCACCCCACGACTGCACACAAGGTGGTGTTGTCTGGCACAGACGGACGTAATCAATTCAGGTAAGGTCATGTGGTCGTCTGAAATTAAAACTTATATCTCATAAACCAAAGCAGCACAAACAAAAAATAAAACATTTCTGACTTGTACTAAACATGTTCCAAAACCAGCATGGGGAAAAGTAACAAATTACATTTACATGTGTTGCTGTAATTAAGTACAATTTGTCTGTATTTTGATGTTCTTAAGTATTTTACGAAAGCTTACTACAGCCTATATTCAAAAGTCTATGAAATTGCCCTTTAAAATTATTCACTCTTGTTCAGGTGTTGGAACAGCAGCAGAAGCTGTTTAAGTAGCTGACATCAAATGGTCACTGTTTTGATGCTCCACTGGGACCTATGAAGATGGTCTTATCATCATAAGGCACAGAGTAGTGGTTTCTTTCAGATTCTGATAAGATTGGAACTGGTTCTGATGGAGATTTGTTCCTGATTCTGATAGAGGGTTCCTCCTGGATTTGATGAAGATTTGTATCTGGTTCTGATGGATGCTTGTACATGATTCTGGTGTAGATTTGTTAAAGGTTTTTGCCAGGTTCTGGTGGAGTTTGGACCTGGTTCTGATGTACCTGCTTCTCTAGAAATAGAATGGGAGGCAGATCCTTTAGTTATCAGGCTCCTCTCCTGTGGAACCAGCTCCCAGTTTTAGTCCGTGAGGCGGACACCCTGTCTACTTTTAAGGCTAGGCTTAAAACTTTCCTTTTTGATAAAGCTTATAGTTACAGTGGCTTAGGTTATCCTGAGCTATCTTCCTTATTTTACCTCCGTCTTCCTCCCTCCCTGTTGGATGGAGTAAGGGGGGTCAGGTTTAGCCTAAACCGGCTCAGTTACGGTTGAGGTGCAAACACACCCTCCATTTCTGCTACCTGTATGACCCCCTCTCTTTTTTCCAATGGTTATGGTCAATCTGACAGAGAGAGGTACCCAAATCGTTGTGGTTTTTAGTATAACAATGGCCATCAGTGGGCTCTAGATGGAAAAAACTGTCTACTTTTAAAAGCTAGGCTTTAAAAATTTCCTTTTTATAAAGCTTTTAGTTAGAGTGGCTAGGTTTTCCTGAGCTATCTCTGTAGTTATGCTGCTATAGGCTTAGGGTCTGGAGGACATAATGACCACTTTTAACCCCTTCGCTACTTTCTCACACTGCTCTACAATTTTGTATTATTTCTGTTATTTCAGCTTTTAACTTTGTTCTCTCTCTTTTCCTTCCTAGAAGCTACACCTGGCCTGACTCTGTGTCTACCTGTAACACCTTTCTGGAGAGGGGCATCGTCAAGCTTCTGCTGGCAACAACTTAATGCTCACCCTCTACATGGCCCTGTCTTTCAGTGTTTAACCCTTTCTCTTTCCTAGACATAGCTACTGACTGAGCTTTTACTGTAACTAACTCTGCTTTCTATGTGCTCTCTTCAGACTCTAAACTTAAAAACTGGCTCAGAGTTTTATCTGTTCCTTCTTTCTAGGTGAAACGACTAAAGGAGCTACATCCATTAAAATTTAACCTTTTCCTTCCCATAAAAAGTATCCTGGATTCAGTGCTTCTTTGTTCTCTTTGTGTTCTCTGCTCTGTTTTTCTCTAACCCCCAGTCGGTCGTGGCAGATGGCCGCTCACACTGAGCCTGGTTCTGCTGGAGGTTTCTTCCTGTTAAAAGGGAGTTTTTTCCTCTCCACTGTTGCTACATGCATGCTCAGTATGAGGGATTGCTTTCAAAGTCAACGGCAGTGACTGTCCACTGTCTCTACATGCTCATCCGGGAGGAGTGAATGCTGCAAGTCACTGACTGGATGCAATCTGCTGGGTTTCCTTAGATAGAAAAACTTTTTATCCAGTTTGAATAAATAACAGAATCTGACTGCACTGTTCAATGATTAAGATTAATTGGAATGTATGTTACCTGACTTTTGTGAAGTGCCTTGAGACGACGTGTTGTGAATTGGCGCTATATAAATAAACTGAATTGAATTACATGGTTCTAATAGAGATTTTTTCCTGGTACTGATGGAGCTTTTGGCCAGGTTCTGATATTTCTGATAGAGGTTTCGTCCTGATTCTGATGGAGTTTGGATCTGGTTCTGATAGTTCTGATAGAGGTTTCGTCCTGGTTCTGATGGAGTTTGGATCTGGTTCTGATGGAGATTTGTTACAGCTTCTGGGAGAGTTTGGACCTGGTTCTGATGTAAGTTTGTTCCTGGTAATCGTTAGTGTGAGCTGCTGCAGCATCTCCTCTCAAACAACTCCCATAGATATAGTTATGTCTGTGTGTGGGGGGAGGGGCGAAGGGCAGCAATGGATTAGCCAATCAGCATCGAGTGTCAGTGAAATTCAACACCTGCCGTTTTTCTAATGAAGGACGTTACTCTACCCTCTAACTGGCCGGCCTTTTAACATGGAGTAGCATGCTCCCAAACTACTCCTAATATCTTGGAAACCGTAAGGGCTATCGATGTCATTCTGCGACCGTTTTAATCAGAATGGACAGGGAAACGATAATGTCGATCTTTTTTTGTTGACAAAATATTATTAAAGGCACGGCAATAGGTGAAAAGAAAGGGAAAAATGGAGAAAAAGACAAATATGCCTGAACATGCTCTCGAACAACTTTGAATAACTCGAGAACTATAAGGACTATGGCTTTGATTCATGTACTGTATGAATCCGGACGCTTTGCTGAACAATCATGAAGCTTTTCAAGTTTCTACAAAAATCTGAGTAGGAGGTGTGATCCTGTAAAAAAGTGGATCATTTTGAACATTTTAACCTAAGTAAAGGCAGATTTTTTACTCTGAAACAAACCTATCTCACGGGAAAACAGTAAAAGGTATCAAAATAATTCCTTCACTGTGAGTGAGAGGACCCATTGAAGCAAAAACTGCCAAGGCTCATGTCTCTACATACTGCCATTTAGGAGATTGGGCAATTCAAAAACGACCCTTTTCACTGAAATTCGCAGTCCTCCTCTTCTTAGATTTGGTATTGATCCCAATGGGTCAGGAGGTGTGACATGCCTGCACTCAGGGAGGGTTTTAAAGAAACCATAAAACCTACGGCAATGACCCTTATATTTCCTGAAAGCAGAAAGGCAGAGCTACGTTTTGATGCATAAATTACTTCTGTAGAGTGAAATCTGTAAGAACAATAGCGATTTGTTTGTGAAAATTCAGTCAAGTTTCAAAAACTGAGAAAAGCTAGAGTGTGCACTGTGACAGTTGGAGAATTCAGTCATTGGATTACATTGTAAAATTGAACTCTTGTGAAAAGTTGCATAAAACTTAAATCGTGATTTTAGAAAAACCGTAATATATATAGATATCAAAAAGCTGAATAATTTTAAGATAGCTTAATGTCTTGTATCCCGTTTAAACTTTGAATGGAACTTCTAGCTGAAAGTATGTGGAAGTAGTTAGCTGTGAAAGAGCCCAAACTTTTTGCTGAATTTTGCAGAATTTTTGAGATTTTCCATTCATTTCAATGGGCTAAAAATCGACACAAAAAGCTGAATATTTAAAAAAGTGTAACAAATATTACTAAAAAAAGTCATTGCCGGAATTTCCCAAATGAGCTGAACATTTTAAAGGTTGAATGGCTGAAATACCACAAAGTATGAAGGAGGAGATAGGTGCCAAAAAAAGTGTTAGATATATGGAATAATAATAACTAGAAAAATTTGCATTTCCTGCGAAAATGCAGTGTGAATGGAATGAAACCTGGCTGAAAGAAGATTAGATTGACTGCACTATGTTGGCTAAAATTCTGTGAATTAGCAGATAACAAGAGTTGGTACAAAGAAGCTTACGCTGACAGCAGCAAATCTGCTGAAATCTGATAAATTAGCATAAATGGCAGAAACATTAGCAAAGAAAAATGGTCAACTGAACTGTTCAAGTAGGAAGACTATGAGCTACAAAACAGCTTAACAAGCTAACGTTACCTCAAAACTAGTTGTTGAAACAGAATATTATAACAGCATTGTATAAGCTGAAATTTGCTAAAAAGCAAATGCTAGCTAAAATGCTAACAGCAGCATTTTGGCTAACACTAGCATGTTGGCTAATAGTATCTCACTGTTAGCCAACATGCTAACATGGTAATTTAGGCTTATAAGTGAAAATTTGCCTAAATGCTAATGTTAGCTTAAATGCTAACATTAGCATGTGGTCTAACACTAGCATGTTGGATCACATTAACTTACTCCATTCAATATGTTCTTTTAGACCTATAAGTGAAAATAAGCCTAAATGCTAACATTAGCGTAAATGCTAACATTAGCATGTTGGTTAACACTAGCATGTTGGGTAACATTAATTTACTCCATTCAATATTTTAATTTAGCCCAATAAGTAAAAATAAGCCTAAATGCTAATGTTAGCTTAAATGCTAACATTGACATATGGGCTATCGCTGGCATGTTGGATAACATTAATGTAATACATCTATAATGCTTACAACAGTCTATATGCAAAAGTCTATGAAATTCCCCTTTAAGATTAATCACTGTTGCTGTTGGATCAGCAACACATGCTGTTTAAGTAAAATGGCTGGCATGTAGATGCCTCCTATGAAGATGGTCAAAGGATTTGTGGAAGGGTTCAGATTTAGGCCATAGAAATTAATGAAAATGAATGGAAGTCAATGCAAAGTCCTCAAAAAGATAGTTAAACACGAATGTGTGTGTATGTGTGTGTGTGTGTGGGTCCAAGTGTGAGACATGGAGAGAAAAGAGGTAGAAAGAAATACATAGTCACATACAGACGTATACAGTAGGAGATACACAGAGATATAAATAGAACAGTGAGGAATGAATCAGCCAATCAGCAAAGAGTGTCAGTGTAACTTGACACCTGCAGCATTTCTAACGCAGCAGCTCGCTATTGTCTCATCTGGCTTGGCTTTTTAAAATTGAGGTGCATGCTCCTGTACTACTGCCCATAACTCGGAAGCCGTAAGGTCATTCTTGGACCATTTTTCTCAGAACAGACAGGGGAACGAGAATATTAACACTTTTTTCTCGAAAATATAACAATACAGGTACAACACTAGGTGAAAAGAAAGAGAAAATTGGAGAAAAAGACAAAACTGCCTGAACATGCTCTTAAACAACTTTGAATAAATCGAAAACCTTAAGAGCTATCAATGTGATTCATGCAACGTATGAATCACCAGGCCTTGCTGAACAATCATGAAGCTTTTCAAATTTCGGCGACAATCTGTCTGGGAGGTGTGAACCTGTGAAAAAGTGGATCATTTTGACCTTTTTTAACCTGACTAAAGGGGGATTTTTCACTCTCAAACAAACCTACTTCACGAGAAAAGGTGTCCAAAAAATCTTTGGCAGTGGCTGAGTTCATCATCTATGTCAGGGTGAGGTTGAAGAGGTGCTGCAGAATTCCACAGAGTTGGCCGCACAGGCCTTCAAGACTGGACTGAGACTATCTGGACCTGCAGCCTTGTTCTGGTTCAGTCTCTGCAGCTGCCTCTTCACCTGACTTCAAGAGAGAGATGCGCAGGAAGGTGAAGGCAAAGGGAGCATCTCCTGATTTGGTTGAAGGTAAACATGTAGAAGCAGAGGGGCCCATGGGTGAGGTGGAAGATAAAACATTTGAGGTGTGACAGGAAAGCTGTGGATCCAAGGAGGGTGGGATGTTTGTTTGGCTGTGAGCAGGAGAGGAGGATGCTGAGCTTGTTTCTGAACTGCACCTACTGAAGAATGTGTTCAGTTCATTGGTTCTGCCCAGACACCCATCGGTCCAATCTTCTTTCTGCTTGAAGCCTGTGATCTTCTTCTTTTTTTTTCTTTATTGAAATTATTTTCCAAACAAGTGTACATCCAAACCTTTTTCCATTTTTTAAACATCCCCTAGACACCAACCCTGAAAAGCTGTACACACAATCTATATGTGTTTTGGACAAAACCAACTTTGCTATCCTCTATATTCCCCCCTTCCAAGCACTTTTCCAAACAACAATTAGGTTTTCTTGTCCGTTCTTCTCCTCAAGGTGTTCTCACTGAGAATTTACTGAAAACTATAGGGGTTTTGGACAATGAAACTGAAACCCGTCATTTTAGTGTGGGGGGTTTCATGGCAAAATTGGGACCAGCCTGGTAGCCTTTCATTGTTTCACATTGCCCCAGTAAGAGCAGAGTGTGAAGGTTCAATTAGCAGGGGTAGAGCACAGTTTTTGCTCAAAATATTGAAATGTACACAACATTATGGGTGACATACCAGAGTTAAAAAGAGGACAAAATTGTTGTGCACATCTTGCTGGCGCATCTGTGACCAAGACAACAAGTCTTTGTGATTATCAAGAGCCACGGTATCCAGGGAAATTCAGCATACCACCAAGAAGGACGAACCAATCAACAGGATTAACTGTGACTCCCTCACCCCCCCCACCCCCCCCCATCCCCCCCCCCCCCCAGCCCCCCCAAGTCCCCCTGACGCAAGAGGAGGCTGTCTGAAGGGATGTTGGGGGTGCTAACCCGGGTTTGTATCCAAAAAAAAAAAACCCACGGGCTGCCCAAATCACGGCAGAATTAAATGTGCACCTCAACTCTCCTGTTTTCCACCAGAACTGTCCGTCGGGAGCTCCACAGGGTCAATATACACGGCTGGGCTGCTATAGCCAAACCTTTGGTCACTCATGTCAATGAAAAAGCGGTTTTATGGTGCAAGGAGCGCAAATCTTGGGCTGTGGACAATGTGAAAACTGTATTTTCTCTGATGAGTCCACCTTTACTTTTTTCCCCCACCCCCATGGAGAGTTACGGTTGGAAACCCCCAAAAAAAGCGTACAGCCAGACTGTTGCATGCCCAGAGTGAAGCATGGGGGTGGATCAGTGATGGTTTTTGGGCTGCCATATCATGGCATTCCCTTGGCCCAATACTTGTGCTAGATGGGGGCGTCACTGCCAAGGACTACCCAACCATTCTTGAGGGCCATGTGCATCCCCAATGGTTCAAACTTTTTTTTTTGTATCCTGAAGGCGGGGCCGTGTATCAGGATGACAATGCACCAATACACACAGCAAGACTGGTGAAAGATTGGTTTGATGAACATGAAAGTGAAGTTGAACATCTCCCATGGCCTGCACAGTCATCAGATCTAAATATTATTGACCCACTTTGGGTGTTTTTGGAGGAGCGAGTCAGGAAGTGTTCTCCTCCACCAGTATCACGTAGTGACCTGGCCCCTATCCTGCAAGAAGAATGGTTAAAAAACCCTTTTGACCACTGTGCAGGACTTGTATATGTCATTCCCCAAGACAATTTATGCTGTATTTGGCCCCAAAAAGGGGGCCCTACACCCATACTAATAAATTATTGTGGTCTAAAAAACCAGGGGTTTCAGTTCATTTTCCAAAACCCCCTATTTACATTCTGTACCACTGTAAGGGTACCCCCAAAACCCAAAAAATTATTCTAAAAATCTGATTTCAGTGATGATATGAAAATCCATCCAAATTTTTTCCAATACTTCTTAATTTGCCAGATTCTAATCTGATGGAAAGGTCAGCCTTTCCATCGTTTATATTATTAGTTTACATCACCCAATCTTCCTTTTTGGGAGCCTCTGCCTTCAGCCACTTCCCAAGTAATGGTTTTTTTACTAGCTACTGTCAAAAAAGGTGAGATCTTTCCATGTAATCCATGCAAATTTTTAAACTACTCACAGTTAAAATCCAAAAAAATACAATAAATATATTTCTGTGTAATCCATGCGACAATTTTTAAAATATACATTTGAAGCAGTGGAGAGTGAAACAAGCATATTCTAATATTCTGGGGACTGAGAGACTGGAGAGGCCTGTGTGGAGCTACATATTAACTTTTTATCTTTTGCAGAAGTATAAACAAGAAGTGCATCCAAATAAATGATGTATAATTTTTTCCCTTTTTTCTACAAGTATTAAAATGAAAATGAGTAATCTTTGATTATCAAGTTAAAAGACGTATGATTGAAAGTGTTTTGAGAACTAATAATTAAAAAAAAAAAACATAAGGTTATGATTCTCAATCAACTATAATAAAAAAGATAATGTTGATCAGTTGTATGAATAAAAGAATGAAGTGATGGGGTTTTGCAACTGTGTTTTAAAATAAATGCAGAAAAAAAAGAATGGAATGTGTAATACTGTGTAAAATTAAGAGTGAGCAGATTAGGGGAAAAAACTGTAGGATGACTAAGAGTGACGAGAGCTGCCTGTATGCTGACAGCGAACCTTTGAAGACCGACGGGAGGAAGGGAGGATGAGACTACAGCCAGCTGCGTGGCTATTATCGGCATCTCCAAGGCCGAAAAACAGAACCAGAAAGCCACGATGACCCTGACTAAAGTATTGAGAAATAACTCAGAAGCTGAACAGAGTAGGTTGCACAATAACTGAGAAGCCTAACAAAGGGCTGACTAATGAGAGCATCTGCACTATAAAAGCAATACTGGAGGAGGGAACTGGGGTTGTTTCCTCGCAGAAGACCAGCGAACAAGATCGGACGGAGAAAAGACACACAGATGAAAAAGGACCAGAGACACAGCCCAGCTGATCGACTGCATTAAAAAGAGGATCAACCCGTGTGTCCTAGAAGGACTGTGCCTCAAGATTAAGAATCTGATTTCATCTATAGCCTTTTTATCCAGACAACAGAAGTGAACTTGATCGGGTGAACAGCTGATTGCTCTACGTTTCAGGCTTCTGGAAGTCCTGAATCAACCTCAATTATGTCTCCGGGGGTTCCTTCAACTCTTCAGCCTCTGGAAGCTATTGTCTTCTGAGACATATGACAACGAAGTTCCTGTTTAACCTTCAAAGCCTGGAGCATCAGTGCCTGTCCACTTAGAGGAAGAAAACTGAAGATTAAGTCGTTTTTCCTTCAAGATATCACTCGTTACCAGAAAAAACATCTCAATCAGGTGCATGGATGAGCCTCCGTCTTCGAAGCCTCTCCAAACTCACTAGTTGCAGCATCAGGGAAGGTCAGGTTGAGTTGATTGATTTATTTCTAGTATTGAAATTATTATGTGTTGCTGAATTTAAGCTGTTACTGACCCCTGCAAAAGCGTTACTAATTAAAGAAAGCATATAAAATTCTAGTTAAATCGTGGACATTCGATTATTTGAGTCACCTTATTTTTGGTTTTTTATTGGTGGTAAAAAGTCTTGTTGCCTGGTTCTAAGAGATTTTAGGAGGTTTTTATAGGTTGCCTTAGCCAAGTTTGTTAAAACAGTGCCCTTGGGGCTCATGCCGAGTCGCTAAAATTATCCTAGCCCATATACCGAGAGCCAGTTTTGATATTAGGGAATGAGGAGCCGTTAACAGAAGTGACTGTTGAACTGTGAACGACTGCGGTGGGCTACTCAGTCGTCCAGACCTCCGGTTGGAGAAGGGCGAGAATTCTGGATGCAGGCTGTCAGAGGCTAGGCGAGTCATTTCCCGACACCAGCTTAAACAGAACTTTCAGTAAACCTGCTTAGTAAGACTTTTCAGGACCCGTTGGATGGAGAGCTGGATTGAGCAATCCCCTTAGACATAGGGAAGTAGGAGGGAGGGGTTAGCTCATCGGACAACGAAACTACCAACATGATTCTATACATCTATTTATCAGCAGATCTTGTTAACCTATCCACCCCTCTTCCCATGTACAGAAACTCAAATCTGAATGGAGTACTCACCCTCAGCACTTTATCTATGCAATTCTTTAAATCCTGCCAATAGGGAACTATGTTGGAGCAATCCCAGAACACAAGGAAGATGGAAGTGACTAGCTCTACCTTCACCACATTTCCTCCAACATCTTGTATCTTGGTATTTTCTTTGTGCTGGTGTAATGAAATACCTTACAATATTCTTCCAGCCAAACTCACTCCATGAGTGGGAACAAGATGTTTTCCACTGTTGCCTACATATCTCCTCCCAATTCTCATTTGAAAGCCTCCAGTTAGCTTCTTTTTCCCATTTCACCTTTATGTATATTCTGTTGCTTCCTTTCAAACTTTCCAAACCTGTGTACAATTTGGAAATTATCCCCCCCCCCCACATTTGATTCATTTGCTAGCATAAACATCTTAATTATCCCAGATTCCAGCTCAACTAAATTAATCTTTTTTAATGGTTCCTCAGTATAGTGCCTTAATTGTAAGTACCTGAAGAAGTCTTTATTATTTAAACCATATTTGTTCTTCATTTCCTTAAGGCTTTGTACAGTATTTTTCTTAACCACCTACCTGAATGTCCTCGGACCCTTTTCCCATTTACTAAATGTTTTGTCTGATACATTAGGTTTGAAATCTGATTCATGTGCAATCCAACTCAGTACTCTACTTTGCTCTGTCAACCCATATTTTGATATAATCTCGTTCCATATGTCAAGAGATAAGCCTAACCATGGATTCCTCTCCTCCCCAAGGTGTATTCTCAATTTGCTATCATTTATTATGGCTTGTAGTGGTATCATGGGTGACAAAGCACATTCTGTCTTTCCATTTTGCTGAAAATGATAGATTGCATATGTTCAGGAGAGATTATAGCTGAGCTGCTAAATAATAGCTTTTCAGGCAGGGTTGGGCTAACCCCCCTCTATCCTTGGGTAACTGCAAGGTTCTAAATCTAATCAGTGGTCTCCTTCCTTGCCATATGTATCTCAAAATGATTTTATCCCATTCTGCAAATTCTTTATCTGTCACTTCAACAGGGAGAGTTGAGAATAAATACAGTAATCTTGGTAAGACATTAGTTTTAATCATTTCCACTCTTCATGTTAAACTTATAAATTTTATTCCAGACAATAAAGGGCCATATTTTATAGATTTTAATTCAGATATGGCTTGAGACAAAACTACTCCGAGGTAATTCAGAGATTTTGAATCCCATTCCCAATTATTTATATTTTTAATCACATAATCCGGTGAATAATTGAAGGAGAGAACTTGGGTTTTCTTTGCATTTAATTTGTATCCCAACAGCAAACCAAACTCATCCATTTTATTCATTAATGCTGGAAGTGACCTATCTGGTTGTGATAAGTAAATCAATGCATCATCTGCAAATAATGCTATCTTCTGTTCCCCTCCCTCCATGTGTATTCTCTTTATATTTTCATTCTGTTTTATCCATTGGCTGAGAGGTTCCAGATATATCGCAAATAGAGGTGGGCTAATGGAGCAGCCTTGGCGGCAACCTCGTAGCGTAAAAGCATTTGAAAGATTCCTATTAACTTTGATCCCAGCTGTGGGTTGATAATACACTGCTCAAAAAATAAAGGGAACACTTAAACAACACAATATAACTCCAAGTAAATCAAACTTCTGTGAAATCAAACTGTCCACTTAGGAAGCAACACTGATTGACAATCAATTTCACATGCTGTTGTGCAAATGGAATAGACAACAGGGGGAAATCTTAGGCGATTAGGAAGACACACTCAATAAAGGAGTGGTTCTGCAGGTGTGGACCACAGACCACTTCTCAGTACCCATGCTTTCTGGCTGATGTATTGGTCACTTTTGAATGTTGGTGGTCCTTTCACACTCGTGGTAGCATGAGACGGACTCTACAACCCACACAAGTGGCTCGGTAGTGCAGCTCATCCAGGATGGCACATCAATGCGAGCTGTGGCAAGAAGGTTTGCTGTGTCTGTCAGCGTAGTGTCCAGAGCCTGGAGGCGCTACCAGGAGACAGGCCAGTACACCAGGAGACGTGGAGGAGGCCGTAGGAGGGCAACAACCCAGCAGCAGGACCGCTACCTCCGCCTTTGTGCAAGGAGGAACAGGAGGAGAACTGCCAGAGCCCTGCAAAATGACCTCCAGCAGGCCACAAATGTGCAGATGTCTGCACAAACGGTTAGAAACCGACTCCATGAGAATGGTATGAGAGCCCGACGTCCACAAATGGGGGTTGTGCTCACAGCCCAACACCGTGCAGGACGCTTGGCATTTGCCAGAGAACTCCAGGATTGGCAAATACGCCACTGGGGTCCTGTGCTCTTCACAGATGAAAGCAGGTTCACACTGAGCACATGTGACAGACTTGAGAGAGTCTGGAGACACCGTGGAGAGCGATCTGCTGCCTGCAACATCCTTCAGCATGACCGGTTTGACGGGGTCAGTAATGGTGTGGGGTGGCATTTCTTTGGAGGGCCGCACGGCTAGACCTCTTGTGGCTGGAGGGTGTCAGCAGTTCCTGCAAGATGAAGACATTAAGCTATGGACTGGCCCGCCCATTCCCCAGACCTGAATCCGATTGAGCACATCTGGGACACCATGTCTCGCTCCATCCACCAACGTCATGTTGCACCACAGACTGTCCAGGAGTTGGCGGATGCTTTAGTCCAGGTCTGGGAGGAGATCCCTCAGGAGACCTCATCCGCAGTCTCATCAGGAGCATGCCCAGGCGTTGTAGGGAGGTCATATAGGCATGTGGAGGCCACACACAATACTGAGCCTCATTTTGACTTGTTTTAAGAACATTACATCAAAGTTGGATCAGCCTGTAGTGTGTTTTTCCACTTTCATTTTGTGTGTGACTCCAAATTCAGGCCTCCATTGGTTAATAAATTTGATTTCCATTGATGATTTTTGTGTGATTTTGTTGTCAGCACATTCAACTTTGTACAGAACAAAGTATTCAATGAGAATGTTTCATTCATTCAGATCTAGGTTGTGTTATTTGAGTGTTCCCTTTATTTTTTTGAGCAGTGTATAACGATTGTATAGTTTTGATAAATGTTTTGTTAAAGCCAAATTGTTCTAATACCTTATAGAAGAAGTTCCACCTGACAGAGTCGAAGGGTTTTTCAGCATCCAATCCCAATATTACAGCTTCTTTTCTTCTTTTAATAATATTACGCATTACAAGCAGTGTGCGCCTAATATTATCTGTTGTCTGTCTCTGTTCTATGAAACCTGTTTGGTCTAAATCAATTATGTCTGGCAGAATCACTTCTAGATGCCTGGCCATAACTGCAGTAAATAATCTATAGTCAAAATTTAGGACACTAACTGGTCTTAATTGGCACAGTCCAATTTATTCTTTCATTCCTTAGGGATAACCACAATGAAAGCTTCCCTCCAGGATCTTGGATCTTGGATCTCCTTCTCTTAATACCCAATTAAATGTGTTTTTTAACAGGGGAACCACTGGTTTTCTCAACAATTTATAAAATTCAAAAGTATAACCATCTGTTCCCGGAGCCTTATTTGTTTTCAATTTTGAGATTTCTGAATTAATTTCTTCTTCTGTAATTTCCTTTGTTAATATTCTATTTTGGTGGCTGCACGGTGGCTCAGTTGGTAGCACTGTTACCTTGCAGCAAGAAGGTCCTGAGTTCCCCCGCGACCCACTATGGAATAAGCGGTAGAAAATGCCATTTGCTTTCCATTCTATATGCTAGCAATTTAGCAGACTTACTTCCTCCATCATAATACCTTTGTTTTGTGTACAAAAGGTTTTTTTAATCTCCTCTTCTAATCTGCAGTTTATCTCTGATTTTATTCTTTTGATTTCTTCTCCTCCAAAGAAAATTGTTCGTGTTGGTTTTCTAGTTCTTTTAGATCAAACTGTACCTTTCTAAGTTTACCCTGTTTTTGTGTTTTTTAAATATATGCCGATTTGGCAATTAGTTTACCTCGGATTACTGCGTTACACGCATCCTACAGTGTGGATGGGGAAACCTCACCGTTATTATTTTCCCTTACATACATATTAATTTCTTTTGTAAGTTCCTCTTTCACATTTCCGTTTAATAAGTTTGCATTAAGCCTCTACATTGTTGTTTTTGTTTCCTTTGACAATTCCAAGGTAATATAAACTGGACTATGATCCGATATATCCCTTACCCCAATATCACATTTTTCTACTCTGTATCTGTCCTTATTATGCATAAAGAAATAGTCAATTCTTGAATACACCGAGTGAGGCGGTGATAAATATGTGTAGTTTCTGCCTGATGGATTTAGCTCCCTCCATACGTCCATTATTCCGAGCTCTGCCATTAATTCTTTACATTTTTTTACTAATTACAGAGTTTTGCTTCCCACTGTCTGAACAATCCAGTTGTGGGTTCAATTTGAGGTTTAAATCTCCTCCACATATCATAATGGCTTTTCCCTCAGCTGTCATTAAATCAAACATTTTTCTATAAAATGGCCATTGGGTTGAGCATCCCATTCACATTAAATGAGGCTATCTTTACTACCTTTTTCTGTGTTGTCATTTACACCATGAAACTTCCTATTTTCCACCAGATCTACACCCAGGGGGACCCTTAGGCTACAGATAAACAAAAAAATAACGAAAACAAAACAGTACAATTTTAGAACTTTCACTGACGAACTCAAATAACTCAAATAATAAAGAAACTTCCATAAGTGGGGTCTGCGTTTTGACCCTTTTTAATCCATGATGGAATATCTGCCCCATGGGATGACCTATCCCTGCCAGAGGGAGTGGGCCCTTTCTGTTGCAGTTAGCTTTGTCCATGTTCATTCCACAGCTCTAATGTTCAGAGAAAAAAAGGGAGTGCCCCGACCCCTTTCAAATTTACATTAGGAAAATTCCCTTAATAAAATTTAAATTTGACCCGAGTAAAATTTATCAGTATGAAATATCCCACTTATCTCACCTTAAGGTTGAGCAGAAACTACCCAAAGAAAATAAGATCTTAAATACCTCATTCTTAAAGACAGTGGTTCTTAAATCTTATCCTGATTTTGCCTAAATCATTGCAGTCTTTGTTTGAATCCTTCTGCCATATCCGTGAGCGTCTGTCCCTTCTTGGCCCCGATCGTTTTCCATGTTAGGCGCCTGATCTTCTTTAAGCTGTTCTCCGCCGGTCTGGTCACCGCCACCTGCAGCCCTCGCTCCGCCATATCTTTAGTCCCTCCTCGGCCGTATTATAGGCCAGGGTCTCTCCCTCGTAGAAAATGCGCAGTCTCACCAAGAATGGCGTCTGGAACCGTATGTTCTTCCATTTCTTCAGCACCTCCGGAGCATAATCATGATCCAAAAATACTTTCTTCTCCTCATACCTGAATCCCTTCTTCTGCCTTGCCTTCTTTATAATCTCTTCTTTCACTCTGAAGCTCATAAACTTTACCACGATAGATCTCGGTGGCGAATCCGGGGAGGGACGCGGCGGTAGAGCCCGATGAGCTCTCTCTACCTGGAGGGGAAAGGACGGTGGCAGCTCCAGCTTCTCTCTCAAAAATTTCTCTAAAAATTCCGTCATCGAACCGGCACCGTCCTCCACACCCTCCTTGAGCCCTTGAATCTTAACATTCCCCCTCCTCGATAGCCCCTCTTGATCCACAAGTCGTGTTTCAAACTGTTTCTGCAGCTCCAGAAGTTCAATTGTAGCATCCTCAATGTGCTGCAGACGCTCCTCCGCTTCTTCTATCTGCTTCTCTGCGTTGTCAATCCGGTTATTGGCGACTCTAATCTCCTCTTTAATTTCTTTTAGAGTGTCTGAGTTCTCCTGACGGAAATTTCGCAACTCCTTAAGAATCATTTCCAAATGTGCCATATCTAAGCCGGAATGGGCCTCTGCGGTTTGACTCTTTAGATTTGAGTCTGGGTCCTCTGTTGCTTCGATAGCCAAGTCAGTTAGCCCCGGAGCTAACGTTTCGTTACCGTCGACACCTCTGTCTTCTAACTCAGGTTTTTGAGATTTTCTGCTGTATTTCCCTCTTGTGAATGCCCGTTTCAAATTTTATTTACTGGACCTATTGTGACTGTTTTGTCAGAACAATCGGGTTTACAAAGCATGATGGGGTTCCCCGCCTGTGATCTTCTTCATCCTTGACCACACATCTCTGATATTGTTTTGCTGGAGCTTGATCTCCAGCTTCTTCTTGTACACCTCCTTGCCGTCGATTATATTGATTTTAAGTTGCTTCTGTACACTCCAAATAATTCCCGGTCTCCCTCTCTGAAGGATTTGAGGTTGATTTTGACTAGGCCACAACTGAGTAGACCATTGTCCCTAAGCACTTTGTCCAACAGGCCCACTTTGCCAAAATCCTCATTACTAGCCCCATCGATCTGGTGACACTCTGTCCTAGTATATTATTAGATTATGCCCCCTTTATGATGGTCACCCAGAATTGGTACTGTTGAACATGGCTGACACATGGCCTGAAACTTTTTTCCAGACATTGCACTTCTCCATTTGGACTTGTATCACGTGATTTTGAGCCCGGTAAAACCAACCCTGGGGCTGTGTCAACCTGTTAAATGCTGTATGGTAAATTACAGTCTTGATGGTCCCAGTGTCTATTTAAAATACCACTACCATTCAGGGGTAAATACACAAGCCACTAATTTCTCTTAATCAGGCTGTTCAGTCATGTCTTGGGAAGCTTTAATTCCTGATCCAAGAAAGAGTGAATCCTCCCGCCATACAGAATATATGAGCAGAAGCGTGTATTTCTGTATTAGTCCTTCAATTTGGAGGAGGCAGCAGTTTGTTTTGACTCACCTGGTGTGTCACTTCTGTGCTGTAGCAAATCATATAGGAATGGGGTATCAAATTTGTTAATTTGCTGGTTTTCTCGAAACTCACAGCGCTATGCTAGGTCATAGAAACCTCAGACAGAGTCTTCAGCAGGCTCACCACATGTATGCGTGCACTTGGAGCATATTCTTTCATGTGTGACGTTTCTCTTTGGCACAAAATGTTTGCTGATTTTTTTTTCCATCACTGTTTTAGAGTTAAACTCTGGCCAAACTTTATCTTTACTGATGGCATTAGCCCTGTTAGACATAAATGGTTCTGATACAGTTTCTGCCTCTATCCCCATAAGCTAAAAGAATGAGTTAACCTCCTACTCCATGCAGTAATGGTCCACCTTGGTTCCCACTCTGTAATAATCAAAGCCTTAGCCCCGTATTGGTGACTCAGTTGGCCAGGTGAGGTCAAAGAGTTCTAACTTTTCCATGGCTTGTTTTTATAACCAACCAATGCAATTTATGGACTGCACTTTTTAAATATATTATCAATATGAGAGCATCCACACCCACGACAAGAACACACTGGATCATTTATACAATCATACAGGCCTGCACCCACTCTCACTTTAACACTCGGACTTTATCTCATCGCTCTATTCCTTTGTTCTCTACAGACAGAGGCTGAAAACAACACACCCTGTAACCAACTATTGCAGTGGTGCACTGGTGCAGCAACAAGTTACAGACATTCTTGTCCTTGGTGACAGATTAGAAAATATACAGAGGGAGCTAGAAGGTGATTTTTCTCATACAGATTACATCACATTACTTTTCAGGCTGCTCTGCTATGACAATGCCAACTACATTGTAAGGAATAATGAACCTAACTGTGTAGAATTGAGTAGAGCCAAGTCGAGTTAAGCCAAATAGGTACCAGTGGAAAAGAGCCTTAAGAGCACCTTGCAGCACTGGTTTGCTTGGACAGAGTGGGATGTGTCTTAAGGTACCACTCTGAAGGACTGTTCTGTCAGCATACATGGCTAAGCTGGGAATGTGATGTGGCATTAAGTTTTCTTTTCATGGGGCCTAAAATCCCTGGTTGTGCCCCTTAATGGGGGACTAGGTTCTGTGCTTTGTGCATAAGTGCAGAACATGTTAGACCGCCCCTGAATCTCAGGCTTTAATGTGTTAAATATGTTTTTAAAAATTGTAAACTCAAAATAGCTTGAAATAATTAAAAGAACAATCACGCTCCAAACACGTCAGAGATCCAGATTGCCTTTTTTCCTATCCACCAATTAATATTTAAGATATCTTAAACATAATTATTTATTTGTTTTTTAAAATTACTTTACTTTTCTCATAATTGTGTATTTGTCTTTTATCTGTTTAGGCTACCCACAAATATCGATATCCCCAATAGAACTTAAAGCAATGGCTGAAAAAAAGATTCTTAAAACATTGTTCATGTGAATGAAATTACACATAACACTCACTTCTAGCAATAGGCGACAGAGAGCTATGAGGTGGTCTTCTATAAAATACGCAGATATTTTAAAAAATAATGAGTTTTGCCCCCGGCCCCGAAAGGACTGGGTCCGCCTCTGGCAGGTCTCGCGGTGGCCAGTCTGCAGTCTGGTTGTCGTTGAACGTTTTTGTGCGAAGTTTCATTGCTTTTCCCAGAATGCAATGCGCATCTGTCATGGCTGCTTACTGACGCTTCTTTTGGCACATGGATAGCTAGAAACGGTGTTTGTCAGATTCCGGCGCTGTGACTTGCCTCAGTAACCGGGGTGTTTGAGCTTGGTCTGGTCTGGGACCGTCCTGGCTGCAGGCAGGAAATCCAGCCGACGTTCAGCAGAATCTAACTGGGTGTTCAGTCATGTTGTTCAGCTTAGAGATCCCCGTACTTAGAGGCTTTCTGACAAGCAGCGAGGCTACAGAATGGACACAAAACACCGTTGCTGATTCAGGTGAGATATCCACGTTTATTTAATCGGGCTAGCGCCGTGGACCGTGGACCGGCTAGCATCTTTTTAAAGTTACGTTTTGGCTCGATCAGTTTTATTTTACTTTTTACTGTGACAGTCAAAGGATGGGACAATATGTGGCGAAAGTGTCAGAATTAAATGCCTCAAACGTAAATACTTGGCGTTAAGAGTTTGTCCTTTTCACAACATTGGTCAGTTTAAAGACTGGGCAGTATTTACCTTCATTTTGGGTAATAAGTGGAGTCGAATTGTAACGGTATGACGTGTATTTATACTTGCAAATAATATGTTTTATAAAAGAGCATCATGTAAATGTTTTAAGTGCGACGTATAAGTCGGTCTGTTTTCATAGATTTGGTTGCTAGTAACTGATTAGTTCTTATGTACTATATCTTTTCGCTAAGCAGTGGTTCAAGGTAGACAGAGATCAAAGGAAGAGCCCACCGTCCCGTGCTTAGTCTCGAGCCTCACGCGGCATCTGAACCGGACCACGAGAACATGAACACCAAGGGCAGATGGAGGAAAATATTTGTGGCAAGGTGGCAAGAGGGGGAGCCTTATGACAAAAGTCTATCGATAACAGAAACATCAATTAGTGTTAAATTGGAAAGCTGAGTTTTTACTGTCTAAGCAGTGTACATTGCAGTCAACGTCAAAGGCTTGTTTGGCTACTTTTACTTCTATGTTGACACCTGAATGTTCACTGATCACCACCCCCTCTTCATAGTGCCAACAACCACCACCAAGGTTTTCCTTGTAGCCATGCTCCTTAAGAACACGTCATATCATTCACCATAGGCGACTGACAATGGAGCAAGAGGAGCAGCTGTGGGAGTGCTTGTTTGTGCTCTTCCAGTTTATGACCCAAAAAATCTCATAGCGCCCAGCAATTTAAACAGATCAGGAAGTCTCGTTTAATTTTCATTATTTTAATTTTTAAACTGGCAATTAAAAAAATAAATATTAGAGATAGTTTCCAAATTTAGTCTTACCTCCTTCACCTCTAAATTCAATCCAAGTAATCAGTCAAATTTGGAAATATAAGCTGCTTCACCCCAACACAATTTCTTCAATTTGCCACGGACAGGAAAGGTAAAATGAAACGAGTGGGCTCTTTAAGTGTTATAAAAGTGCTGCAGCTCTCACTCACCATAAATCAGATTAGAAACAGCAGAAAACCATTGACAGCATTGCAGGTGGAGGTGGAGGTCGAGGCTGCAGGCGACATGGACCTGTGACCAATCTGTAAGAGAGCTGCCTGCCCCAGGTATCTGTTACTCCTCACCACTCGTAAAAACAGACCCCCAGTAACTAAATCTAGCTGTACTCTGTCCACCACAGAGTGCAAGGATGTGGGGCTGTAGATGTAATGCTCTTCATTTTTTTATAGTTTGCTCACCCATTTTACAAAAAAATCAAAAATACAATAATCCCAAACATCCTTAGTAGATGACAAATACAATTTTAATTTCATTAATTATTATATGGCAAAACAGGACTATTTCACTCTTCTATTTAACACGTTTTTCTTAAAAAAAGGCTCATCACTGACCGCTTTACCTAATATTATTTTTTATCAATTATCATTGAGGAATTTAAAATAATTAAAGCCTTCCGATGGGCTCGCCACCCGTGGGAGGAGGCTAAGGGGTCGGGTGCAATGTGTTATGGGTGGCGACCTTGGCGGTCTGACCTCGGGGGCCCGAAGC
>JAHHUM010000521.1:0-48601 GCA_036173005.1 Crenichthys baileyi | reverse complement strand
TATGAGGTTCTTTGTATTATGTTTTCACCTGAAGAGTTTTTGAAGTGTTATTAGTTGTGAAGATGGTAAATGGCTGCCTGTATTACATGTATTACCGAGTCAACATGTTGTCTTTACTCTGTAGGCTAATGACTTGTTAGACTTGTTGGGCGGTAATGACGTGGTGCCGGTAATCCAGACTACGATGCCCTCAAAGCCCGCCTCAGCTGGGGGAGAGCTGCTTGACCTTCTGGGAGACCTCTCCCTAACTGGTATGAAGCTCACCCTGAAGCACTGTCTCAGTCTTTCAAAAGGAAAACCAGCGACTTGGTATTAACCTTTGTTTCATCATCAATTTGAATTTGATCTCAGGACTGTTTTGTATCTAATTTACTGCACATTTTTTGGTAGAAAAACTCATTTGTTTTATACAGTAAATTCTCTAAGCTGTAGTGGACACTGTTTTTAGGGAAGTGAAGGACTCACCTGTCAACTCAGGCAATGACTATAAATGACTCTCCTCCAAGAAAGCTCCTAGTTGTAATCGGAAAGTTATTTCAGATGATATTTCAGATGACACAATATTTTCTAAAACATCTAGAAAACCAGATTTGATTTTGTTGTTGTTGCGTCCATCTTTCCCAGGAGGTCCAGCACCTGTCCCTGTTCCATCAGTGCCCACTTCCCAGCCACCTTTCCTGTTGGACGGGCTGTCTTCACAACCCCTATTCAATGACATCGCAGCTGCAGGTAGAACAGTGTTCCTTTTCCAAGCTAGAAATATGCTTTAGTTTCTAAAGGAATCTGTGTGTAACGAGGCTTTAAGTGGTGTTTTTTTTTTTCTTTGAGATTTTATTGCGTCCCTAAAACTGATCCTTTTGGAAGATGATCTTCTTTTTCCCTTAAATTTTCTGCATAGGTATTCCTTCCATGACTGCATACAACAAGAATGGTCTAAAAATAGACTTCACATTTGAGAGAGCTAACCCTAACCCAAACATCGCCGTCATCACCATCCACGCCACCAACTCAACAGAGGCAGAAATGACCGACTTTGTTTTTCAGGCTGCAGTACCAAAGGTAAGCAGGCGTTTAATTAAAGATTGTTCTTGGCAGGTTTTAATTTTAATGAATCCATTAAATGCTTAATTTCCTAGCATAGATTAAAAGGCATTTTATTTAAATTTCTATTTTAACAGCTAAATCGGACACAAAATGTAAACAAAGATTTTAGTCTAATTAAAACAAGAACACGTTTAACTCCACATTCACACATTGAGCAGCTAAGAATAGGAAGCTGGGAGAGTTTGTAATTGGTGTCTGATTCTGATGCATCATGCTGCGCTTTTGTGTTAAACCAATAAACTTCCAAACTCTTTTTATTTCCTCGCAGATTTCACACCCTTAGTCTGTAAAAACATAAAGAAACAAACGACAAACTTTTGGAACCCAGTTAATTTGTCATTCATGCAGATGCTTATTTTTTAAGTAGAGGGTGGACAAAGCTGTCCAGTGAGTGAACATGAGCTTTGCAACACACACACACACACACACACACACATCCAGACAGCAGTGGAGGAAGAAATTAACAAAAGAAATTCATAACATGACTTAAACTTTTATGTTGACAGATTATTCTAGTCAGAATCATCGATCATGTGGAAATATTACAAATATTGGACTTTTACCTTGAATCATTGCTATAAACATTGTGATTATGAATGGAGCATAAAAAATAAATTGAGCCTTGAGCTTAAAATTCTTCTTAAAACGGTGAAGTTATTGCAGGGGTTCTGTTGAACATGCAGTCAAGGCTCCTGGTCTCTGGATTGGACATCCATCAGTTGACAGCCCCTGATCAATCAGACCACAATCATTTTAAACTGCTGAAGAAAGCATATTTTCCCATGTGCATTATTGTTTTCATCTGAAAGTGTCGTATGTGTTTCCATCAGACATTCCAGCTGCAGCTCCTTTCCCCCAGCAGTAACGTTGTGCCCGCACTGAACCAGGGAACTGTAACACAGGTCATCAGAGTCCTCAACCAACAGAAGGTGAGTTTCTTTTCTATCCAAATGTCTTTTGAATGTTTTAGGTCTGATTTCTTTTGGATAGAAATGCACACATATTCACAACTTCCATGATTTACAAAGATTCCTGTTTTTACCTTAAAACCTTAAAATTTCAGCAACAACTACGAATGAGGATCAAACTTACCTACACTCACAAAGGCTCGGCTGTGCAGGACCTGGCAGAGGTTAATAACTTCCCCCCACAGTCGTGGCAGTGATGACCTGCTCCTGCTGCCTCTTAAAAAAAAAAAAAAGCCCCACCAAGGGAACTATGAAAACGATTTTTTTTTCACCCTTTCACCTCCCACTTCTCTTCCAACGGATCCCCCTGTGACGTCACTGCAGCTCGCTGCCCTCGAGCTGCATGGGAAGCAGCAGATCATCAACCACCGGAGAATAGAACAGATGTTACGAAGACCCTGTTGGCATTACAAGAGTAATTGGGGAAAACATATCAATCATCAAACTTTCTGTTTTTGCTCGTAATTGATCTCTTTACTTAGTAAGCTGATGTGTTTTTCTCACACCCCTTCCCCCCAGCTCCATCACCACACCCAGGAGGATTCATGTACACCACTCACTGTGGCACATTTGTGCCACCCCCTTTTTTTTTATTATCCTAAAATGCAGTTTCAGGCACTTTGCTCCCTTGATCGTTAGGATTGGCTTTGCTTTCAGATTTTTCTCCACATGAACCATCATTTCTTCGATGGCAGCAGGAAAAACTTTGAAACAGTCCCCAACTTGTTTTTTCTCCTCCACGCTGTCAGCGATATAACTTCAGAGTTGTATTCACCCTGAATTACATTAATTTTCTAAATGCATGTGTGCTGGGATCACAATCACATCTGGACGTCAGCTCCAAGGGGATTTTCTGATTCTGTTTGTAGACCACTTTATCTAACTTTGTGGCTGGGTTCAGAGCAATTCCCCTCATCTAACACCTGCTCTGTAGGGAATTGGCAGCTTGTAGATCTGTATAAAACAGGAAGTTTGATGTATTACAGTGAATACATGATATCTCTGAAACTTATCTGAAAACAAATGGCATTTGTGTTAGAGAGAGATCTGCGTTTTAAACTTTTCCTGCATCTGTGTCATCAGTCTAGACTGCAAAATGACTTGTATTTCTGATTTATTTAACCTGGTTGAACTTGGTCACCATGCTCACACATGTAAATGAAGCTTCTCATGAATGTAGTAACTTGCACTGAATGCTTTTCTTTCCCCCCTCTTAATTCTTCTTTCCATCTCTGTCTTTGTTGGGGATTCTCATCTTATCGGCACAGTTTTTGTGAGAGTGTGTTTAAATTGACTTAATTTATGTCTGCTATCAAAGTGATGTGCCTTTCTGACTTGGCTAGATAAAAAAGGCCCTGCACCCCTAAGTACTGAATGAGCTTTGTTTGTTAGTATGATGACCGTGCTCACGCTGTGGGATGGATTTGAATCATTATGTCACTTCGTTGATGAGAACTAAAATACCACTAATCAGCAAGGCAATGTCGGTCCGTGATTTTGCGAATTTATTTCATTTTGTCTGATTTATTTTTTTTTTTAATAAAAATAAAAGACGATCAGATTTAAATCA
The DNA here is from genome assembly GCA_036173005.1 of Crenichthys baileyi. Taxonomy (NCBI): domain Eukaryota; kingdom Metazoa; phylum Chordata; class Actinopteri; order Cyprinodontiformes; family Goodeidae; genus Crenichthys; species Crenichthys baileyi. The sequence continues at coordinate 44,959 of JAHHUM010000521.1, read as the reverse complement.
TATAATCAAAGCAAAGTTAACGGCAGCTAATGTATGTAAACTTTGACGAGCTGGCTTAGATTATTTACTCCCATCTATCAACAGAGACCCAATTGTTAGTGGAAAAGCTGATGAAACATTTAATATTTTAATTGTAAAGCTCTCTTCACTCTCGTCAGAATCTTAACCGGGGATAGTAACCTTAATACCTCACTCTGTTTCTTTCTGTTAACGTTAGTGGCAGTACATCAGCAGCTTTGTTTAGTCACCAAAGGGCAGCGTCTGCATGAAGAAACCTAGCAGCAGTGTGTACATCTCATTACCTAAGCCTCGCTACGCCACGTTAAGAACCACCGATGTTTGGCCAGGCTGTAAAACTCCTCTCACTTATGCTTCACTGTCTTTTAACTTCTGTGACCAAATCGGAGATGTACTATTAGCTTTGGAAATATTTTTGAGCTCATATGTGTATATGGAGAAATCCTGTTGGTTGAACCTTTTCTTCGGTTTGTTGATGAATGTTATATTGGCTTTTTTCTGTACATACGGAGGGCTTTTACAATTGTTTGTCTATTGTACTGTCTTTCATCCTTCTTTTTTTTTAGATGTCATTTTCTAAAGAAATTCCAACTCCTCACAATGTACATTGTCTAGATAGTTAGTCGACATGGGCCTAATGCGACTCCTCTGTATCATCACTCGTTCATTGTAAAAGATTTATGATCTGCTGCCTGTACATTGTATATAGTTGTAAAACAAAAACGCTGATCAGATTAAATAAAATCCACATAAAAGATTAGTTGGAAAGTATAATTGTATGCATATATGTACAAAAGTAATCTTAAAAGGATGCAACAGAGCGTCATTTGATTTACTATTGAGTCTTGTTTCAGTCATGTCCTGGCGTCATCAGGGAGGCGTGGTTGGGGTTTCTCTGGATGGTGGTTTTAACACACGCCCTCTGAACGATGCACTGTACTACTGGGGAGCAGCGACAGCCCCTCGACCACCTCATGCATCCATGGCCTCTTGCAGAGCGGCTGTCTTGCCAAGATGCATCTCTTTCATTTGGCCTTACATGCACTCTTGATCTTCTCTTCAACCTACAGTTTGTTTTGTGAAACCCATGTTTTGTGTGTTTGGTGTGTTTTCTCTCTTGCACCATCCCAGTAAAGCAAGGACACTATTACTGCCACGTCTGCATTAGTTTTTTTTATTTGTTTTTTTCCAAGTCCCCTTATGGCCAGTTGGTTTGTTTTTAACCTGCATGGCTCCACTGTCATTCAAGATCCAAAATGATGCTGTAAAATGTGAAAGCTCAACATTTTTGTAATGTAAATCAGAACAATGTTCTATTTCTTTTAGAGCTTTTTTAAATAGTTTTATTTAATCCGCTTCTGTTTAAAGGAGGCAAACCAGATGAAGCATGTGCTACACGGTAGCGATCACAAGGGGGAGCTGTTATAAATGAAAGGCTGGCAGGGTGACAAAGGACGTTTCACACCTATTCCTGGATGTTTTTTTTTGTGTGGTCTTATTCAAACTGTGTGTATCCTTTGTTAATGACATCAGATCAGTTCTTTCTATGAAGCTGTTGGCATTTTACAAATGGAAGTGAGCCTAATATTAATGCTTTGGACACTATAACTGAGGAGGAAGGAAACAAACACCTGTCAGTGGTGTGGTCAGGTATATATGTGTGTGTGTGTGTATAAGAAGATAATCGTCTTTGAGAGAGTGCGATGGTGTTCTATCTGTCTTTTATCTGCATAGGACGTAATTCTTTTGGCTGCAATTTCAACTCTCAGCTTCTGAGCTGCATGTGAAGAACTGTAAATACAGTCGTTTCTACTCTTGACGTGAAACCTCTTTTGCAAATGCAAGAAAAGTTTAAAAATTCAAATCTGTCACGCTCCTGTTACGGGGGCAGCACGAACGTTCAGTTAGAAATTATTCATAATGAGCTCACAACATGGTTACTGTTTGTTTTCTCTTCTTTTTTTTGTTTTATTTTAAGGGCAAAGAAAATGTTTGTCCTTTCTTTCACTGGAATGAAGTCATTTTGTAAAGGGCTTGGAAGAGCATCCAAATGACCATCATGGTCCTTATCTGTTTGTTTTTAAAAAGAGGGAAAAAAAATAACCTGCATTCACTTTACTTTGAAAACATGACCTGTAACCCCTTTCTTCTGCTAAGTCCTTCCCAGGCTGAAAACATCTCAAAACAAATCCGATTTTTATTTGATCTTTTTGTTGGTGGGGAGGGGAGAGGCATGAGACTCACTGTTTCTGGTCAGCTGTTTTCCAGTTCCATGGCTTCAAGGAGAGTGTGAATGTCAGACTGAAAATATGAAATGATCTTTAAAGATGAGAAGTTGTAAACTATTAAATGGATTATTTTCAATTTATGCTGTGTATTCTTGTCTTTGGGTTGGAGATGATGATCAAGCGAATAAAAAAGTGAAATAAAAATCAAGTTGAAGTATGGAAATTTGTGCTGTGTGTCTGGTCTGCTAAACAAACGATGGGTTTTTGGTTTTCATGATAATTATATAGATTTTTATTTTAAAATGCACTAAATAAAGTTTGTGACATTTGACTGTTTTTATTTTCCTGGATGATCTAAGCAAATACACTGCTTAAAAAATGGAACACTTTTTAATTAGTTTATTATCAAGTCAGTTTAACGTCTGAAATATTGATTTAGTCAGTTTAGTAGTAAAGTGGGTTGCTTTTCAGTAGTTTTGCATAGAACCAGGGTCAGTGTCCCTACTTGTAGCATGAGGAGATACCTGGACTCTACAGAGGTTGCACAAGCAGTCCAACTCCACCAGGATAACACGTCAATATGTGTCATTGCCAGAAGATTTGCGGTGTCCCCCAGCACAGTCTTAAGGGCATGGAGGAGATTCCAGGAGACATGTTGTTACTGCATTAAAAGTAGACACAGTAAGAATGGTATAATTCAACAATCAAATAACAATAAAAGACAATTCGATATAAAATATTTCTTGTTGAACAAAAAGATTGTATACAAAAGGTATTCGTATATCAGTTATTTTACTGCAGTCCTCACTATTCTCGTAATAAAAAATGCAGAAAAATCATATTTTATGTTTAAATGATTCAGTCCGAATCCATTTTTTTCCAGCTATACTTAAACTTCAGAAGCCTCAGTATTATTTAAAAAAAGCTTAACAAAGGGAATCCTAACAGCATCATCTCTTCCTTAAGTTTATTTAAGGTGGAATGCAACAGAACTCGAGCAGAACCAGACTGAGGAAGGGTGGCCATCTGTCTTCACCAAATGGAAGGAGTTTATTTTGGTACAAATAGCTTATGCAGTTATGAGGAGGAGACATGAGTTGGAATCAGGGATGGGAGGGATGTCTACCAGCAAACCATGACTATAGCAGTAAAACTAAAGGAATGGGTTAGCTAAGCCAGCCAGGTTCAAATATAGGACTAATGATCAAGCTTAGTTTGTCAGGCAGATAAAGGATATGCATTCTAAGAAAATAACCAGAGAGCTGAAAGCCCAGGCTACCAGTTTGGAAAACTAATGGGTGGAAAAATACTGAATGGGCAATTATTAAAATGTGTTGAAATTTTTTGAGGGTTTGTGGGGCTAAAGGAACTAGTAAAATCACATTTTATAAACAGGAGATAAATAAAGGTTTAAAGACAAAGCACTAACAGGTTTGGCCTTTTATACCAGAAAACATTTCTAGCATAATAACAGGGTAGGATTCCCACTTTTCTGCACAATTTTCCCTGAGTTACTATACTGTCTCTATTGTTATTGATCAGTAAAATGATGAGTAACCTTTTCTCATGAGTAACCTTTTCTCACTTCTCAAAGCTGCTTAAAGTTTGCCACAGCAAACGTGGAAGAAGGTGCTCTTATGGGATAAGACAAAAACTAACATTTTGGGATGCATGCAAAACACTATGTGTGGGGGAAGCTGAACATCACCTCAACATACCATTCCCACTGTTAAACGTGGTGGTGGCAACTTATTGCTATTTAGATGCATTTTGTCAGCAGGGACAGGGAAGCTGATCAGAAATGATGGGGAGATGGATGAAGCTAAATACAAAATAATTCTGGAAGAAAACCTGTTGGAAACTGTGAAAGACTTGAGACTGGGGTGGAGTTAGCTTTCAAGGAGGACAACGTCCCCAAACATCCAGAGTTATGTTGGAATGGAGTAGATCGAAGATTAATAATAAGCTTGAATGCTTGCCTTTCAATTTGACTGATCTTTACCTAATTTGTGAAGTATAGTGGGCAAACATATCAGTATGTGGTGCAAAGCTGGTAAAGACATACCCCTAAAGATTTGCAGCTGTAATTGCAGAGAAAGTTAATTATACAAGGTACTGACTCAGGAGGGCTGAAAGCAAATGTGCTCCACACTTTTCAGATTTTTATTCATGAACAATTTGAAAACTATGTTGCGATTTTCTTTAACTTCTGAATTATGCACTACTTAGTGTTGGCATATCCTATTAATTATTTTACAAGGCTCTGTGCAAATCTAATTTACTATGGGTCTGGTACAGCATGGGTTATTTTACATGTTTTGTTTTTGTTGGTCGACATATGATCAGCAACCATGTTTGTGTTTTTTACTTTGAATTTGTACTATGAAAATAGGTTACATATGTTATAGATGTGTAATAAATATGTATTCCCATGCAGAGGCTGTTTTTGATATGGGTCCTTTGGGGCAGTTGCCCAGGGCGACATGACACAGGGGCACAGGCTACTTATCTGTAACCTATACCCGGAAATTGCTTTCTGTTGGTTTTATAAATGCACAGTCAACGGGGAAGTGACATCCCTGTACACTGGCATCTTCTGCTTGCTTTGTGTTGGACTGTCCTGTAGTTTATCCTGACTCTGAATATTCTCACCTCAATTGGTTTGCGGCAGGAAAAAGGAGTGGGTTCACTCAGTGGCACCCTTCATGCCAGAACCACCTCCGTTCCCATACGTTTTACAGGTTTAACATGATACATAATATTTACATGGGTTTAACATCATATTTTTAGGTTTATTTTCAATTTTGCCTAAATAAAGAGCCTTTTATGAAGACATGCATCACAAAGGTAGCCTGGATTTTTTTTTTCCAGTGGTAAAACTCATTATCATTCACTTGAAGCCTCTCCCCTTTGACAAGACCAGTGAGAGTTAAAGAAAAGCCTGAACCCGCCCCTGAAATGCTTATTGATCAGCTCCCGGCAGGCAGGCCTGTGTGACAGCGGTCAGATCAGTCGGAATATGGCGTCGCAGCACCGACACAGGATGAAATTTCCTCTCTCTGTGGGAATTTACCAGCCGTGTTCCGGGGACGCTCCTGCCTTTTGAGGCTGCTAACAGGGGGAACATACATGGCGATGGAGGAGGAGGATAACAACGCAGCAGTCCCTGCGACCAACATCCGAGCCGACATCAAGAAAGGAGGCGATGCCGGGGATAACGGGGCTTGTATTGACAGGCAGCCGGACACGGTGGTCCATCAGGCGGGGCTGAGCCGGACTGCGGGTCGCGGCAGCCGCAGCGGTTCCGGAGCTCACTCTGCAACGGGGATCCGAGTACTGAAGGCAGGTCATAACGGTGGTACACTGGGTGATTCAGACAGGACAGAGCGCTGGTTACAGGGAAATATTTGCCCCGTAGCCTTCTGCTGCGGATCACTGAAACATGGCAAAGTGCATGATTTCAAACGCATCCTTGCAACGTTATGTAACGCCTGTCATTATAAGTGATGGTTGTCATTCAGAGAACCATCACCTAACCAATTAACACCAACAAACAGCGAACACACTGGGGTGTTCAGATGTTTTACAGGAAGGCCTAGTCCTCAGTTTTCTGCTGATTTTAACGCAAAGTAATGATGTATGACATGCATATATAGTGGATTATTCCTCCTTAGTGTGTTATTGTATTATATATTGGGTACCAGTTAAAATGTTCAGTATAACAAGTCGAAATGTTAATTATCATTAGCAATTTATCAAAAATATTTCGAACAGCCTTCAGACAAGCAGGCTCCTTTTAGTTTTGTATTGAAGCTGTGCTTTTAAAAATAAATTGTTTCAGAAAGAATGTAAACTTTAAAAAATGATATTTGATATCATTTGAATCTCCAGTCAGTAATTTCACAGACAAGCATTGGTACAACCTTCTAATTTACCACTAAACAGGGTTGATAACTGAGGAGTAAAATTCCTTATGTTGCCGTTTAATACCATAAGGAGTGATGTCAGCAGTAAACCTTTGTATTTGGCCTCATAGTTTCGTAGGGAAATGAGAATGAAATAAATGATTTATTTGTTTTTAATTGGGGTTCGGCTGAGAGGTCTTGAGCAAGTAACATCTTACCTGCAGTTAGTGGTTGCTGTTGTATGAACCCTGCCCGGAATCAGCCCCTCTTTCTGCACCAAATATGTTGTTTTTGTAAATAGGTTTCACAAATAAAAACAGTTTAGAGCAATGTGTAATCTGTCCAGGGCAGGTTTTACTGGTCTATATATTGTAGTTTACAGGCTTGTGTTAATCCAAGGCTTTACAGATGGAAAACAGTTTTAACAATCAGGATAACTTGTGAACTTTAACCATCTACCATCCATAGTGCATCCAGTGCTTGTCATCTGCGGCTGATATTATTGTGTTTTAATATGTGAGCATAATATTGCTTATTATAATATTGCTAGTTTGTAGTCTAGCTTTTTTCAGGAAAACATTGGGCCGCAGCTCATCTAGCTAATATCACAAGTGTTGAGATAAAACAATCAAAAAATGATGTAATGGAGGTTTGGGTAATGTACTCTCCTTGTTTGTCTAACTGTAAATTTAAAATGATTCTTACAGTATGGAGAGTGCGCCTTCAGAAAATTGGCTTTTCAGGAAAATTGATCAGATCAGTGCAAGGAATGTTTTGTCACAGCTGAACGATGTGTTTTGGTTTTCTTTACACTTCAGAGCAAAGATAGTTGGCTGTGAAAACTGCAAAACTGTAAAAGTTTGCATCTTTAGTCACAAGAGGTGCAAACAGGGAGACATAAAACAAAACTTTCATACATTTAGCTTTAATCATTTCAAGTATTACAGGCAGAAACAAATGTTGGCATGCCAGGAAAAAGGTTTAAAAAGTCTTAAAATGAGTGTATACTTTATTTCAGTACCATAATCTGATTAATGGAGAAAACTTAAGCTTTTATTTTAAGAACATTTCTTTAATGGGGAAAAAATCCCATGTTGAGAAATATTTGTTTTATCTAAAGCAGACATTTTTTTTTTTTGGCCAGATGTAATTGTCCTCCTGAAAGACCCAGTGACGACCACAATTTAGTTTTTTGGCAGTGATTACTAGGTTTTATTTCCATTTCAAATACCTAATGATGCTTTGCACTCTTAGAAGCTTACCATGGCCAATGCAGGTGAAAAGGCCCACAGCATCACAGATCCTCCACCATACCTAAGAGTAGAGATGAGATTCTTTTCTTCCTTTATAACAAACTCACCTATTTGTGACTCAATTCTCAGACATAGTCTCACCTGACAAAAACACACAGTTTCTGTAGAACTTAATAAAATCCAAATGTTTTCATTTGTGATGGTAGGACACAAATAGATTTTGTTTTCTGGCATGCCTTCTATCATGTAACATGTATTTTTCTCCTCAGTTTCCATTTTGCTCATTGTGCATGAAGACAGGATAATATGATGAAATGACTTTATGTGTCATATTTGTATCACAGTATACACATAAATAAATAAACTTAAGTTAAAGGTTTTTTATAAATTGTTCAGTCTGCAACAGGAATAAAATATATATATATATATTAAGGCTTTTTACACACTTTTTGTCAGTGTGTTTTCTGTTTTCGCTCTTTCATGACCAGTCTAATTTCATATAAAAAGTTACAAATATATATTTATGAAAATCCATGAAATAGATTATCCAGTAGTTTGTGTTTTTGTAGTTGCTACATGTTGCTACAAACTATTTCACAACATGTTTTGAAGAGACCTCCCTGTTTCTGCAGCGCAACATGAAGAGAAACGGGAGCCGAAGCTGTGTGACGAGGAAAACCAGATTCGGGTCGCGAGAGCGAGACTGGCTGAAGGGGGACACCCAACGAGGCTGTGTGTGCCTTTATGGCGGCACGGTGGACCCCCAGCTGCCTGCTTCCGGCCCACAGGCCTCTTCCACCCCTCAGACAGACCTGCAGTTGGTGCTATGCTCCACCAGCACCACCGTGGAGGAGCTCTGTGCTCAGAGAAACGGACAGGGACTCTACGTTCAGCTTCATGGAGACCTTGTCAGGTGACCGCAGTGTACAGAACATGAAGTGCTGAAAGTAAATACACCAAATAAACCAAATTTATGTTGTAGGTAAGGCTTCTTCTCAGCAATGTCCACACAATTTGGGTTAAACAATATCAGTAACTTTGACAGCATCAGGTTCTAGGAGCTGCAATCCTGCTTGAGCATCTTTTGTGGATCTACTCTACAAAAAAATTATTTTGCACTCTAAAAAATCAACTACAGCTTAATGCGAAATCATGTATTAGAAAAATGAAAGAAAAACATTTCTTGAGAATAAAATATGCATCTTAGCTGTGCAGCAAAGCTGGAAATGAAACATGAGATGGTAAGCAGCTGAAGGAAGCACATCTCTTCCATTAGAGACACAGCTGCTGTAAGTATAATTACTTGCATTAACATTTAGTCAATGCAGAAGAATTATCTGCTAAATATACATTCATAATTTTTATAGTTGAAGCAGAATGTCACATTGAACAAGCCTGAATGAATGCAAACAGTAGAGGACTGCATGTACCTTTTGATCCCAAACTCCCACAGCACCTCTCCTATTTTACCCTCTAGGTACGTACACTCCCTTCAGCTACACAGCTGGCACTTTAAAAACAGAAAATGATCCTCTGACTGTCTGGTTCACTGATCTGTGACCAGGAAGGAATTTGTTCTTTTGCTTTTTCTTGGAAAAACCAAAGTGGAAATATGGTATGGTAAAAAATAAGCGCCCAGCTTTAATTTAAATCTCAGTGTCTTATCTTTTGCTTAGTTTACTTATGAGCTGTCAGCGAAATTTTTATGTCTGTCATCCTCTGCAGTTATTGGCATACCTGCTAAATATGTTTAAAATGGGTATAAAGGAATTAAAATAAATGCACACTCAAAATGTAGAAAAATTCAATTGCCAATTTCTTCACATTAAGCATGTAGGGAAAAATCCAGTGTTTAGAAATAATTGTTTTTGTTTAAATCTCCAGTGCAAAAACTAGTGGCACTTCAGTTGTTGACATTTTGTGCAGTCACATTTTGTCAATAAAACAGCATGTACCCTCCTGTAACATTTTCCTAGGTTGACCAAACAGAGACAAGGATCTTTCACCATTTGTCTTAAAACATCTCTGTATGTGTCACAGTTTGTGGAGGACCCAGGTGCCAGCAGGAGACAGGCAGGATCATGGTAAAGTGGATATTTAATTAAAAAAATAAAGTTACAAGAGTTACTAAATTTATCAAATTATCAAGAAACAAAAGACAAGAACAAGAGAAAAACTACAAGGCAATACCAGGGGTGAAACCGAAGGCATAATGGAAGGAACTGACAATGAGTGACTAAAAACTGGGTGTCTATATACCAGGGTTATGATTACTGGATGCAAAACAGGTGAGTCTAATTAACAACAGGCTGCAACACTCCAATTAAAGGTAGACTTTTCAAAAATATTTTCTGTGAAATTATGTTATGAACAAAAAACCATTGCTTTATTTTTAGGCTTTTTATAGCAAAGGAGCTATTAAGGGTGATGTATAATATGCCTATAGATAAGAAATGAGCATAGTTGTGTTAGGAAGAGTTATTAGCTGTGGCCATTTGGTTGATAGGATGTTAAAAACGTGGCTTGAGAGTGTAGATCCATACAAACGTATGGATCTAAAGCCAATGCTATCACACAAAACAATGTCGGTTACCTTGAGGGTTAGCAGGCTGTGTTATGATCCTTGGTTGTTTTGGTACTTGTACTTATTCCTTGTGTCCTGTTCTCTGTGGTTTCTAGTTTATCCTCTCAGTTTAGTGTTAATCTTTCCCCCTTGGTTAGAAGTTTCTTTGAGTCTTTGTTCAGCTCCCTTTGTTTTAATTACTTCATTCTGCCACAGATGTTCCACATCTCCACTGATTAGTTCTGCAGGTTCCTTTGTCATTTTCCACACCTGCCTCAGTATGTAAGCTCACCGGTTCTCATTGTTAATTGCCAGATTCTTCCATTACACTTCTCGTTACTTTCTCTGTTTTTTGGCTGTGTTCCAAGAACTGTTCTTCCTGGATTTTCCCCTGTAGGTTCTCCTTATTTTTCATCATTAGGTATCCCGTTTACCACTGTCTGTTTCTCCACTCGGGTTCTTTACCAAACCAGAACATGTGAGACTGAGCTAATAAATTGAAGCATTTTGGTCAGTTTAGTTGGGTTAGTTGAGGTTTTATGTATAAGAATTTGATTTTCATTCAGTTTTAAAGTCCATAAACTGCTAAAAACTGACAAAAAAAAATTTCGCTAATAAAAAAAATATTTTGGTTAAATGCATTGGATTTAAAAAGACTATAAAGTCATTTAAATCTATGAGGTATTTTGAACTTAACAGTTAGTTGGTTTTTTGAACTCCTCTTAAATTTTTCATTGTTTAATATTAGTATAATTTAATATTGACTTGATAAAAAAAAGCTTTTATCTTGCCTGTGATTTCTTTTTACGGCGTGTGGTAATGTGCAGCTTTCAAGCAGACAATCTTGCATCCATTATGCTGGTATTTTCTTTTGGGCAACTCTGCTTTTATACAAAAAAAACCCAAACTTATTTAGACAATAATGTCAATAGTGTCGATCTATACTTTCCATTTTTGGACCATGTATCCCTGCCCTCAAGGGTATCCCATTCCAACAGGGTTACTCGCCTGTCCAGTGTTCTGTTTTCCTAGACGCAGGCTCTTCCTTGGGGATCCATTAATTGCTTTTTCAGGACAGACAGGGTATGTAATCCCTCCAACAAGATGTGGGTATTCCTAGAGTTTCCTCCCAGATATAATCATCCTTGGGAAATTTCAAAAGGGAAACCATTTGACCAGACATGGTCAAATGGTTTCCCCAGGAGGAGTATGCAGTTTGATATCAGAGGCCTTTTAAATCACTCTACCTTTCACTGTAAATATAAACTCAGTTGGTACTTGAAGCTCATCCAGTTAGAGATTGAAAAACGCATTGCGGGGTTATGCTTTTATGAGCTCACCACTGATAAGATAAACAGTTACAGGCCTGGGAAAAAATACAATGACTTGCAAAATCTTAGTATAAGGATTTAAAGCAAGTGTCGACATACGTTTCTGTTATGGAGACGTAACAAGAGCCCTAACCCTGGTGAAACAATGCTGTTCAATCCTTCATCCTGAAAATGGGAAGAATATGACATAACTGCAAACCTACAAAGGCAAACAGATAGGAAAGGAAAAGAGAGCATTTATTAGAGAAGCAGCCAACAGGCCCATGGTAACTCAATATCTATAAAAAAAACACAACTATTGGTTGTGCATGCTGGAAATCTAAACTTTATGGATGAAGAAGAGCGCCATTGTTGAGAGAAAAAACGTTGTTTGTAGTCTGCCACAAGCCATGTAGAGGGCATAGCAAACATTTGGAAGTTGATCAGATGCTGTGTGGCTCAAAACTAACAGTGACGTCACCCTGAGCACACCATTGCCATTTTAGTCTGTAGATGTGACAAACTCATAAATACCTGTTCCAGCTGCGGAGACATGCAGAAATACAGGGGTTGGACAATGAAACTGAAACACCTGTCATTATAGTGTGGGAGGTTTCATGGCTAAATTGGACCAGCCTGGTAGCCAGTCTTCATTGATTGCACATTGCACCAGTAAGAGCAGAGTGTGAGGGTTCAATTAGTAGGATAAGAGCACAGTTTTGCTCAAAATATTGAAATGCACACAACATTATGGGTGACATACCAGAGTTCAAAAGAGGCCAAATTGTTGGTGCACGTCTTGCTGGCACATCTGTGACCAAGACAGCAAGTCTTTGTGATGTATCAAGAGCCACTGTATGCAGGGTAATGTCAGCATACCACCAAGAAGGACAAACCACATCCAACAGGATTAACTGTGGACGCAAGAGGAAGCTGTCTGAAAGGGATGCTCGGGTGCTAACCCAGATTGTATCCAAAAAACATAAAACCACGGCTGCCCAAATCACGGCAGAATTAAATGTGCACCTCAACTCTCCTGTTTCCACCAGAACTGTCCATCGGGAGCTCCACAGGATCAATATACACGGCCGGGCTGCTATAGCCAAACCTTTGGTCACTTATGCCAATGCCAAACGTCGGTTTCAATGGTGCAAGGAGTGCAAATCTTGGGCTGTGAACAATGTGAAACATGTATTGTTCTCTGATGAGTCCACCTTTACTGTTTCCCACATCCGGGAGAGTTACGGTGTGGAGAAGCCCCAAAGAAGTGTTCCACCCAGACTGTTGCATGCCCAGAGTGAAGCACGGGGGTGGATCAGTGATGGTTTGGGCTGCCATATCATGGCATTCCCTTGGCCCAATACTTTTACTAGATGGGCGCGTCAATGCCAAGGACTACCGAACCATTCTTGAGGACCATGTGCATCCAATGGTTCAAACATTGTATCCTGAAGGCGGTGCCGTGTATCAGGATGACAATGCACCAATACACACAGCAAGACTGGTGAAAGATTGGTTTGATGAACATGAAAGTGAAGTTGAACATCTACCATGGCCTGCACAGTCACCAGATCTAAATATTATTGAGCCACTTTGGGGTGTTTTGGAGGAGCGAGTCAGGAAACGTTTTCCTCCACCAGTATCACGTAGTGACCTGGCCACTATCCTGCAAGAAGAATAGCTTAAAATCCCTCTGACCACTGTGCAGGACTTGTATATGTCATTCCCAAGATGAATAGACGCTGTATTGGCCGCAAAAGGAGGCCCTACATCATACTAATAAATTATTGTGGGCTAAAACAAGGTGTTTCAGTTTCATTGTCCAACCCCTGTATTTTAAAATTATGTATATTTTCCTTCCATTTCATAGTAATGCAATGTTTTGAGGTGGTTTATCAGATAAAATTTCAACAGAACGCATTAACGATTGTGATTCTGATGTGAGCAAATGTGTAAAAGGCTTTGAGGTATGAACACTGTAAATCTGCAGTAAATATATGTATTTAAACCTTTTTTTCTCAACCTGGCAAAGGATCTCTCTGAACATGCATTAGTTGCTCCACGGTCATGGACAGGAAAGTCCAGAACAACCACTGTTTCTTGTGACTTTTTATTGAAATCTGTGGTCAGGTCTTCCTCTAGATGTACTTTACACTAAACCTGGTTGTCATTGTTGTCGCTCCACACATGGCAAACCTGTGTTACTGGTCCTGCAGGAGCCTGGACCCACCCGAGCGTCCCCTCCAGATGGTGTACGACTACCTGACGTCGATGGGTTACGCAGACCTGGCGCGAGTGCAGCATGAAGCGGCCAACTCAGACCTCAGCTGCATGATCCGTTTCTACAGCGGTGAGTTTCCAGGCAAAAAGACATTTTCTTCATTTCATACTGTCTGCTGTAAGTTCTGGTCATTTTCTTGAAAAACTGGCTTGAAACATGCCAAAAACATACTGGAGCATGTGAAAAATTCAAAAGTGAAGGCTTGACATTTTCACATGTAACTTACTGAAGTAAACTTTTAAAGCCACTTATACTGTAAATAGTGAAGCCCGGGAGAGGCAAACATTTGGCATCATTATGCTTGTGGAGCGACCATCAATCATTTCAATACTACTACTGCTGTTTACTTGAACTTTACTTGACTTCACTGACCTGAGGACAAAAGTGAGTAATAACCGTGAGTCAAGGCCATTCTTGCAGCACAAGTAGATGATTAATCATTGTTTTCGCTTCTACAGAGTTTTCATTGGTTATGCATAGAGTAGATGGGCTATTTTGGTGCCTTTAAGTACCATTCCTAAGATAAATCATCTGTGTTAGATTAATTTAAAAAGCATTATTGAAGTCTTGCTCAACAGCTCCTGAGGAACATTTCAGATTTTTCTTTTTGTTGTTTTAATGTGTAATAATTTAATTAAATTATGACATCGGACCAAAGCACAAGTCTGTTGTATACTCAAAACACTTCAAATAATCGAAAATCAGCAAAGTTCAATGCAGTCACCAATTAGAACAAACAAAGAGAGAATAAATAGTATTCACAAAATCCTTTTAGAGTTTTCCAGAATTAGAAATTAAATAACACATACTGTACATTGACAAAGATTAATGTTTACCTTTGTTGTGATTCTGATTTAAAGGGAAATAACATTAATCAAATATCAGTGGTTGTGTAGGTATATCAATCAGTAAGGTGACCTACCCTCAGAAGAAATAAACCAATGTGTTGAGGGTCCCAGATCCAAAAAGCAACAATGCATACTGCAGGTACAGATTAGCAATTTAAATATCATAGAAGAGTTTGTTTATTTAGTAATTAGAAAAGTGACTGACTGACTGATTGACTGATGACTGAAAATTTGTGAGTTGTATATCTAAAATGTTTTATTCTGTTTAACTTAATGTTAATTACTATGAGGACCATATTTATTTATTGATTGTGATGAATTATTTATATATATATATATTAATATATATAATATATATATATATATATATATATATAATAATGACGGGGACAACAACAGGATGAGGCAGTGTCATAAAGAGACATGGTGAAGAAAATCAGAGTGGGAATTTCACCCAAATTAATTGAAAAGCAGGTTAGCAGACATTACATATCCTATCAGACTACTATCAGACTGTAGACCTCCAAACTGTTGGCGGTGCAGCTGTGCGGCTGGTCATTTTGATTTTAAATAGAAATGTTTGATTAGATTTCCAGCTTCCTACAAATTTTCTTCAGTTTAATTTTAAATATTTTATAATTTAATGTTCAGGTATAGAATTAAGTTGTAAAAGAAACACCGTTTTTATGTTTTATTCTTCTTCTTGGCCCTCATGTGTCCAGCAGCTTCCTGTTTTTTTCTCTTGCCAACATGAGAGCTGGTCAAATTTGCCTACTATCAGGCCACATTGGTCCAAGTTAAGCCAGGGCCCCTTGGAGACTTCCTGTCTTTATTTGTTATCTCATGGGAAAAAGCTTCAAGGACCAGGCTTGAGTGGAATTCAGGCCCTTAATGCCCAGCTGAGGCCAAGAGAAATACTTGCTGCTGGTGTCTGTAGAACTGATAAATGCTTAAATAGAGTTTGTAGTTTGCTGCATTTATGTAAACATCTAACAGTATGTGCTCTCGTCTACTTCCCTCATCCTCACGGCTGCACACAGTGATGGTTACAGGATTTGTTTCAGAAATGACTGTTTCTGAAACAAATGTGGGTTGCATATTTATTTATTTACTTTTTCCCCATGGATTTCTTCTACACAAGTGAAGCATCAGGTTTATTTTGGCAGTGCATAGCGATATGTCAGAGGAGGATTTTTTTGTGCAAAGATGCAGGGATACTTTTCTCTCCAATGATATTTGTATTTGTGCAGATGTGACTTTTCAGTAGGACAGGATTTGATTTGCGTTTCTAACAAAACTATCAAAGCTTGTATTGTATTCCAAATCTCAGCTTCACCTGTCCATTTTGTCAAATTACAACCACAAACTTTAATTTGCTTAATTTCAATTATATGTGAGAGATAAACACAAAGTTATGCATAATTATAAGGTGGAAGCTTTGCAAAGCCATACCTGAAAATGTTGACTTCTTTTTTGCAAAATGTTGGATTTTGGGGCTTCCTGTGGCTTTCTTTTAACAATGGCTTTCAAGAGGTATGAACATATTTGCAGAGCAACCATAAGAGGAGCTAATGGCTGCTCATTGCTTTACCAGTGTTTGAACTATGAAGTTTTGAAATTTGTTTAACTGGACTGTACATTTGTCTGTCAAGGAATCTGTAAAACAAAGATTGTCTTTGTCAAGATCTTCAAATGAAAATTGGTGCTTTGTGGAGATCAAATCATTCTCTTTTCACCAAACTATTAATATCTATCTGCTTTGTGGTCACAATGCGCATCTGTGAGCATGTCTTCTGTTTCATTTCCAAACACATTATTTTTCAGCCCTATTTTCTCTCCAGCTGTTGTGCTTCAAAGTTCAGAGCAGCAGGTGATCTAGAGAGCTTCACCATTATCTCCTATTTATCCAGGAAGCTCCTTTGACACATACACACCCACACACACCCTTCTGCTGTGGTGCACAGATGAAATTAAAACAAACAAATGCAGGAGTAAACATTTCAGGACATTACTTAATGAGGACAGTCCTAGTAAAAACAGCCAGAGTTCTGGTGGTCCTGTTTGTCAGCTCGTGCAGCTGCGGATCAGATGAAGCCGGTTGTAACCTCTGGCGCTTGTCCCCCAGGCCATATTCCACCTCTGCCTGGGTGATGGCTCGGATCTTTGAGGTCGTAGACGCAAAGATGCTGCGTGGAGATCATAAGTTCTGCTGTCAGGGTTGGAGTAGAGGGAAATACATCATCAGTAAACAGAGTAAGATCACCTTGTAAGTTATTACAAGTGGTGTTGAGTTATTAAGCTTTTTGATATTCTGAGCTGTGAAACATTTATTTTTGTAACAGTTAAAAAATCACAATATGCAAAAATCATGTCTTCAAAGCGACTAATAAGTCCCATGGTATTTCTTCCTCTTCATGCTAATATTTAAAGGAGTATGTTTCAGTGGCAAAAACACAGAGGGATTGTGACAGTTGAGCTAAAAATTAAATTCGGTTCAGATCCGATCTCCCGCAGGATTACCCTTGGCAACGAAGCTGTGCAGAGAGCAGGCTCTCCGTGGTTTCCTGCCAGCTCATCATAATGTTCTGTCTATGTGATCGAGTTTGTTTCTCCCAAGGATGTCATCCAACCCCTTTTTCATTTGATACCGATGCCCAGCATTCAGGTGGCACGTTTAATTGCTGCTGCGAAGAAGCCACCATATAAACAGCCAGTTTTCATATCATCTGTATTTAAATGCAGTAAGCATATGTGTCTTGTGAGGTCAGCATGCCAAGAGTTAGATTTTACACAGAAAAAGTGTCTTTTTATTTATCTTTTAAAGATAGAAGTTTGAAAACCACCAACAAGAGGCATTTGTGCTGTGGGTAGAATCAGAGTTTGCTGCTGAAAACAGCTTTCTGTTCTGAGTCAAATAAGACTGTGTTTCCGCCTCCACCGACCCCCTGCATGCTAATGCAATCTTGAGTAAGACAAAAAGGCTCTGGGAAACAGCGAGTATTGTATTCATCTAAGTGCTTGAGAAATGCCTTGAGGTAATCCAATATAGGAATAAAAAATGAGTTTAGAAAATATAAAAGCCCTTCTTACCGAGAACTTGAGCTGCAGCCTTAAACTGCTCCACAAAAGAGATTGAACTGGTGCTATTCTGCCACTTGACTATAAAATACAAAATAACTCAGTTTTATATTTTTGGCTCTTTTTACAGTATGTTTCTTTTTTCACTTCTTGTGTAACATGTAACCAACTTAAAAAGAAACTGTAATGGGAAAAATAAAAATATGTAGTAAGCTGGTTACATAAGTGTTCACACCCATAAACTAGTGGTTTGTTAAACCACATTTTAATTCAGTTTCAGCATTCAGTCTTGAGTTTACACCTGCCATCATGTACACTGAATCTGGAAAAAATGAAATGAAATTCTAGTACTTTTTGCTCACATTTTCTCATTTGCTACTTTTAACTAAAGCTATAGTTCAGAAAGGTTGCCATGGATCCAATGGAGATCATTGTTTAAAGGTATCATTTAGGAGAAGGCTGCAAAACAATTCCAAAACCTTATATGTTCGGTATCTAACATGACACAGTCATCTGTAATTAAAGAAAATATGGAAACATTAGAAAAATTAACATTTCTCTAATCCAGACGAGATGGAAACTGTTCAGGGAAGCTGCGAAAGAGGCTTACAGGAGCACTGAAGTAGCTGCAGGAATTTCTGGTTGGTACTAGTTGTGTTCTACATGTTTTAACAACCACCTGTATGAAAGAGATTAATTATTTTCTCACAAAGAAAGCATCCGCACCTTGCTGACGTCTCTCCAAATCTTGTAGGAGAATGTTACAGTCAAATGAAAACAGACAGCTTCAAAAGGTTTGTTCGGCACAAAAATAACACAACCAATCACAAAGAAAACACCATATCTCAGTGAAACATGGTGGTGGGTGAATCATGCTGTGGATAATTTTTCTAAAGATGGAACTGTTTTTTTTATCAAGGTGGAGGAAATACCAGTTTCAAACACCAGTTAGGTTTGACCCAAAACCTTCAGATATCTGCTAGAAACCTGAAGATGAAAAGAAATGTAATATTTAGTATAACAAAGAGTCACAGCACACATCCAAATAAACAAAAGTATTACCTCACCAAAAGAAATGTTTTGGAAAGGCTCAGCCAGAGTTCAAAGGTGAATCTTACAGAAAATCTGTGAGGTTACATGAAGAGGGCTGTTGACACGAGATGTCCTCACAATCTGAGATTTGGAGAACTTTTGCAAGGTACAGTGGGAAAATATTACCAAGTCATGAAGTGGGATGTTGATAGGCTCCTACCAAAGACGACTAAAGACTGAGACTGAATCCACAAAGTATTAGTGCACATTTATGCAACCAGTTGTTTGCTCTTTTTAAGTGTTTTTTAAGTATTCTTCCCCATTACAGATGTGTTTTTTTTTTGACTAAATTGTACGGGATACTTGATTATGTTGCATTAAAGAAGGATTTATTTTTTAAATGTTTTTTTATGGTGACATCTTTGTACATCACAACAACCTGACATTTTAAAAGTGGTGTGTGCACTTTTTATATCCACTGTATATGTTTAACATGAAATGTTTTATGATTTAAAGGTCCAACAGAAGGATATCTTTAGGGATTCGGTAACTACATTACCTTAATTTGCAAATCCAGGTAGTGTTGCTTACTATGACTTTATTTCTATTGCTTGTATCACGGCATAATAAAAGGTCTGATCAACCTTTATAGTTGCAAAACTATAAATGCGTTAGTGGCAGGATATTTTAAAGCAGCAATTCAGTTGTAGCCCAAAATGTTGACTAAATATTTTAATACTGATTACCAAAGTGGCCCCCTAAACTTTATCTGTATAAACAGAAAGAGTCAAAGAAAATTCAAGCTGACATTAAAAATAGCATTTTTGTTATGGTCAGCAATATCACAGCTGTGCAGAGTAATTGCAGGTAAAACACTGTAAGATTAAAACAGCAAACTCAGAAGCAGATTTGTCCCAGCTCTGCAAATCGTGCACATTGTTATTTTGTTAAAGTGCAAAAAAAGTGTTTTTGTCCACTATTTTCTATCTGATATCTTTACATCCTATAGTCTGCATATAGTTCTTTATTTGCATTTCGTTTTGCTAATCCAAGTAGTTTAGTTCAGAAATCTGAATCTGTGTAATGAATAAGGTATACAGTATTTTGTTTTAGGGATAAATTGGAGTTTCAGGTTCTCTAATTTCAGTTTAACTTTTTATATCACCATCAGGTCCTCTTTATAGCTATTTCTCTGGTTTTATTCTCTGGTGCGCAAAATTCATCCCTCTGCGGCCTCCTCTTTAGTCTGACATGTCACGTGAAGTGTCATGTCCCAGAAATTTCTGGGTGAAGGCCACAGACACACTTGACACACAGGGAAGAGATAAGAAGTCACACATTTAACTGATCGGTTTCTTGCCTTCATTTCCCTGGGTTTTTAACAGCCTCCACTTAAAGGGAGCTTGACACCAGTTGATCATTATCTTAGTGGAAGCAGCATGGCATCTTAAGGAAAGATTGTTGCACTACATGCTATGACCGTGTCACCAAACCCTTGTGGGGCTGCAGGGAATGGTTGACATTATTTGTCATCAGCTGGATGTAATAGCTGGCTGGCTTTCTGCAGAACTAAGAAAGGTTGCAGGAGCCAGTATGGAGATTTACGAACTCCGATTGGACTTTGATTTTGTGAGCAACATGTTTCCCTAGCAACTAATAACCCTTTTGACAGTGACAGATAGCATGTGTGTTTGCTTTAAAAGTTGGCTCCTGAAGGCTGGGACATTTGCGTTGGTGTTGTGTGAATGGGCCTCTAGTTTTCACACAGGTGGTTGTGGTGGACCTGCAAAATGGAAACTATATTTCCTTGCAAAATAATTATTATTCTAATATTTTTACATTTAGTCCCATCACAGTTAGAAACTTCAGTGCATATTGTTGGTATAATAGCGAAGTACAAGGTACATGCTTTTTACACTTTTTACAAATCAAAATCTCAAAAGTGTGCCATCTATTTGTATTCAGCCTCCTTGAGTATTACTCTGTAGAACCACCTTTCGCTGCTCCTACAGCTGCACATCTTTTGGGATTTGTCTCCACCAGCTTTGCAGAGACTGGATGTTTTGTCAATTAATCTTTGCAAAACAGCTGGATAGAAAGCATCTGTGAACATCAAATTTCATGTTATGTCACAAATTCTTAATTGGATTTAGGGCTTGACTTTCATTTTAGCTCCATATTTCCATCAACTCTGATGCTCTTCCCCGTAGCATAATGAAGCCACCACCATGTTTCATCCAGGAGATGTTGTGTTCAGGGTGATCTTCAGTGTTAGCTTTCCACCACTCATAGCATTATGCATATAGACTCAAATGGTACATTTTGTTCTCATCTGACCACAGGACATTCTTTCATACATTTGCTGTGTTCCCTACTTGGCCTGTGACAAACTGCAACAGGACTTATGGTTTTCTTTTAGTAATGGATTTCTTCTTGCTACACTCGCCTTAAAGCACGATTGTGGAGTATGTGACTAATACATTTCTTCCACTTAAGCTCTCTTAAGATGTCTGCAAGTCCCCCAGAGTTACCATCACTGCTTCTCTGGTTATGCTCTCTTTGCCTAATTGAACCCTGCTTTAACATTTGCAACCTTATCCCTGAGTTGCCTGCTGTGTTCCTTGGTTTTCATGATGCTGTTTGGACCCTATTTACTAACTAGGTGACTTTTAAAGGGTTTTTGTTGGCTGAGTTGGGGCTGAGTATAAATGCATCACATTTGTCAGATTTTTATTTGTAAAAATATTGGAAGACAATGTATCATTTTCCTTATACTTTACATTTATGCACTTTTTTGTGCATACTTAGTCTCCTTCGTGTTGGTATGTGTTGTTAGATGACTGGTGTTCATCAGAACTATGATAAAAGGGTATTTTATATTTATATTCAATTCACTGTTTACTATGGCTGTTTTGTGCATATAAAACAAATGCAAAGCTACAAACCCTAGTGGTTATACCACCCACAGAAGACTCTGCCTTCTGTGGGTGAGAACGACCCTCACCCACGCTGATGAGGACTCCTTCAGTGGTCCTCATCAGCATAGAACGAGTTTGGATGATGCCTGCCCAATAGGTAGTTTGATACACTTCAGAAAACAATGAATGAGCAAATATTTCTCACTGTGCCATTTTCCCATCTCCTTAGTCAGAGCAGACTGTGCATTTTAAGAGGAAAGCATCAGAAAACAAGTAATATTTCCATATATGATCGCAAACAGCAGATATGAAAATCAAACAACCCCAAACTGATATTTTTTTACCTTTAGATTTACTATAATATTGATTTTTTTTTCAAACAAAGACAACACCTGTGAAGGATAGTACTATTGAAGTGACTTTTTGCTAGTTTTAGGACTGTTGAAGATTGTAATTCTTGGATGTAGATATTTAACACTGATCTCCTAAACTAGACTGGACTGTTGGATCCTATTTGCATTCCTCTGATAGGATGAAAAAGTCAGAGTGGAGAGACAATCTGGATAAGTCAGTAATAGCCTCCACTTTGGCTGTGTGAGCTCATGGTCATTTTAATTGCAGTGGAAGATGTTTTTAATTTGATAAATTTTTAATAGCTATAAATAAGCAAACTATAGTTGTTTCTCCCTTTAATTTACCCCAGTTTTGACAAAAGGTGTCTCTAATTTTCTCCGACCAAAAACTGCAGCCAATCAGTTTATTGTCAAGCACATTTGACTTGTTCATAACAGTTTTTCTGCTGAGGAACAACAGGAGGAAAATTTCTTTGCATTTGGATGCCTTTGCAAAGTGAAAGGGGGATGGAGAAAAAGAATGAGCTGGACGAAAAGCACTAGAGTAGATTTCCAGTAAGGGCATCTGAGTGGGAGGAAGCATAAGTTGGTTTGAGAGAAAAAAAAAAAAACAGAGGACAGGAGTCTTAGGTGGGTTCTTTTCTTCTGAGCTTAATTGGCTTGTCTTTTACCTGACTGTTCTTGAAAGCTAGCAGACAGCAGCTCTGCAGTCTTACGTTTCCTGCAACGGTGGCCACTCAGGGCTGCTCACTGTGCAAGTTGACAAAAGCTGACTCATTTATCTATATATCTGACACACTGTGTCAGAGTAGCAAAAACCCATTTTGCTTACTTATAATCATAGTAGTTTCTTATTTTTTCTGCATGTTTTTTATGGTTCAAAAACATCCTTTCTGCAGATATATTTTATTGATATATAGTATGGAAAATAAAGGAGCAGTTTCTGTCCTCAGTAGTGATGTGACTAGTTCCTGGAACAGTTTAACAGGTGATATCAGACTGAGCCATGACTTTCTATATGACTTCATTTTCTGGAAACATCTAATCTCTGTAGAGCCTGAACACTTGCCAATAATTAGCTGTCTTCGTTTCTAAACTGACCCCTTAATTCCGAACAGAGGGTCTTTAGGGTGCATTAGATAAATGCCTGTGGGCCCATATTAACCTCTGTGTGTGTTTTTTTTTTTTTTCTTCCAGAGAGGCCAGTGAATGCAGACCAGCAGGAACGGACCTTGTTGAAGGGCGTGTTCAGCGTCAGGAAAGGCAAGACTCAGCTGCACAAGTGGGCAGAACGGCAGGTTATTCTCTGCGGCACTTGTTTAATAGTGGCCTCGGTGAAAGATAGTCTGGCGGGGAAGATGCACATTCTACCCCTGGTGGGTGGAAAGGTGAGAGTTCACAGAGTTTTCATAATCTGAGTTCGCATTGACATCTCGGTCTCCATATGATCCTTTACATTACGTTATGATCCTAGCTACACTGGACCAAGTTAAAACAATGCCAGAGAACATATTGCTAGAGTGTTTGAATGCATAAAATAAAGATCATTACCTTGTTAATAGCTTGTATTGCTAATAGCAGTTACTAGTTTTCTGACCTTTAACTAGAACCCACTTACATTATTTTGATTATACTTCCATCTTCAAATTTTTATTTGGAGGCAAGTGGAGGACAAGATTAGCTATTATATCAGCTGTAGAGTTACAGTATCAAGAAGATAGAATCTGTACAAAGTTAGGCTAAGCCTTATGCCAACCAACCAACTGACTGACCATCCATCCGTAAATCCGTCTGCCTGCCCGTCTGTCCGTCCGTACATCCGTGAATAAGCTCTGCTTTTCTCAGTTCAAATCATAAAAAAACAAAGAAGACCCAGACATCTCAACCTCCCAATGACATTCTCCAACTCATTCTGGATCTCAAATCATTTCTAGACCGGAATGGATATATAGTCCCTTCAGCAAGTCCTAGGTCTGAGCAGGGGGCTCCTGCCAATTGGATGTGCCTGGAAAACATCCAAAAGGAGACATGCTGATCCAATCCCCAAATCCCCTCAGCTGACTCCTTTCAATGCAGAGTAGGAGCATCTCTATTTCAAGGTTCCCCTGAATAACAGACCCCCTTATCATATGTCTAAGCCTAGCTGCCCCGCAGAGGAAGCTTATTTCAGCTGATAGCATCTGGGATCTCGTTTTTCTGTTCATGATCCATATCATGACAATAGGTGAGGATTAAAATGTAGACAGACAGGTAAACCGAGAGCTTTGCCTTTTAGCTTAGTCTTTTATTTACCATTAGAGACTTGAGCAGCGCCCGCTTTACAGCAAATATTTATCCAGCTCCTGCCCCCAGCATTCTATTACTCATGAACAAGTCACCAATAATCTTCTCTGTTTGATGCACAGACTGACCTCAGATCTGGGGGGAGCAGTTCACCTCATTTTGGTAGAGAACCCTACACTCATACTGAGAGGAGCTGAATGTCATCCTGTTTTACACTTGGTTGCGTACGACTACAGTATACATGCTCATTGCTGGAAGATGCCAAATAAACCGCATCATCTGCAAAAGGCAAAGATGAGACAGTGAGGTTCACAAATCAAACACCCTACTCTTCACAAGAAAGTGTTAAGATCCTGTACTTGTCTCCAAAACCAGGATTGGAGACAAGCGGCTGATATTTTTCCAGGGCTCCAACTCGCATGAGTAACACAAACTTGACTTTGTGCTGACTCTTGCTTTGATTGTAGAAAATCTTGATAGCCTTTACATGCATTCATGTCACACCGTACTCCTATAGGCATTTACAAAATCCTCCAAACCATGTGGACTGGGCAACCAAGCCAGATGAAACAATGAAGAGTGTGTCGTCGTGTCAACCACTACAGGCCAACCATCTCGAGAGCTTTTAGAATCTTGAATGAATCTCATCTTCTTCTGGCACCCAGCTGAAAGGAAGCTTTTTAACCCCCTCAGCTCTCCTACCCCTGCTCCTGAGTTCTCAAGCTCTGCCTCTACTATGGAGGAAGGAGATGGTGAGTGGGTTGAGAAGATCCTCAAAGTGCTCCTTCTGCCGCCTGACAGTATCCTCAGTCTGGGTCTGCACTTCCAAAATATATCAAATGGGAGACTTTTCACTATCAAAGAAGTGCGAATCAGAGGATTGGAACTTTGCCTTGGTCTAAATGATGCTTTTGTGATTATTTGACTTGTAATCTGGCTGCACAAACAGCGCTTTATTGATCTAAGAGAAATTTACTCATTATGGATGTGGACAAACAAAAGGTCTAACTTATGACATGCCAAGATTTTTTTTTACTGATTTGCTCACACGTTTTCCCTCAGTGTGCAACCAAAGACGAGTCGGACCATTAAACCTCTGCTCTATGCTTTCAGTCGGTATTAAATGACTTCAAACCTTCAAAATCTATAAAACTGACTGAAAATCTTAGCGTGCCAGGAAAGCAGGCAGTGCGAATGACTTCAAATCGGTTAGATTGGCAGCTTAATTGAGTGTTTTAAATGTTCATTGTGCGTAGAACACTATAATGTGCAATGCTGAAGTGCTGTGTTCATCGTTTTATACAGCCATTCTAAATTTCCTGTAATCTACCTAATATTGTTAATGTCAGATCTCGGCATGACTATATAGTAGGACTAGTGAACAGGAGTATTGAGTCTGACTAATTGGCATCTTTGACCACATTAACCTCATAATTATTTTTGCTAACTTTAAATGAATTATCTTAATGTGTGATTTAAAGCTGATGTCTCTCAATTTCTCTGTGCTGAGGTTGAGGAGGTGAAGCGGAGGCAACACTGTCTGATGTTCAGCTCTGCCGGATCACTAGCACAAACTTACTTTGTCAATTTCGACACGCTCGCTGACTACCAGCGATGGCACCGGCAAGCATCAAAAGTAAGCAAGAAACACAGAGCGTGGGGCGGTATGTGTGTGATTAACACAATATTTTTAATATTGTTTTATTTCTACATCAGATGTTTGTTTCCAGCTGGCCCTGCTGGGTTTGTACATTCATTAGGGATTTGATGTTAGAACTGCTGCTACGTTCTGGTTGATGGGTCTTCCAGACATCTCACTGGCTTCACTAATGAGATATTTTTTTTAATTCAAGCGCACATGTCTACTTATATAGCGCTCACCTCAATTTTTGGACACATCTGTTTTTATTTTTTCTCTTAAGCCTCTCAGCAGGAGAGCATTTTTTCTTGTGAGTCACTGTGTATTAGCAAATGCTATTTTAGCATCAATATATTTCAGTATTTGAGTCTTACACTGTGTTTTTTCAGAGAATACTGTCAACTGCTTGCAGCTGTTTCTCTTCTTGAAATTCTGCTGCGCTCAGTTTGCTTTGCGTATAATGTAATAATTACTGGGTGATGTTGTTACAGTTCCTTTCTGAAGCTGAATGCTGCGAGAATCTGAGCTGGGCCAGAGCCAGGAAACAGTTTGCAAAGGAAGGAGAGCAGGAATAGAATGAAATAAAAAATACGCAATTAGCTAAAGATTCATGGTTAATCCACAACTTCTCTATACCTCCTGTGGGGTGGGGTATTTGGTTAGAAAAGCCTTTTACTGCACAGGAGTTAGGCAGACATGTAAACTAAAGGTTTTTGCAGCTAACAGATCATGACTGATGAAGCTTTTAGGCCAGTTTTCTTGCAACACTGCATAAAATGTCTAAATCGTAAAGCCAGTGTGTAAGTGCATGAGGGAGAATGGGCCAATATGTATATTTGTGTTTTCACAATGATCACCCAGGAGAAGCAGGAAACATAGTTCCCCTGAAAACATCCTGGTTAGAGTGTAACGAAACAGAAGGTATAGGTTGAATTCCCAACTGGCTTGGTTTGTACTGCATGTCACTCTTTCCCCTCCTCTGTGTGTAGATGACCTCACTTAAAACATGAAATATTTAAAATTTGTTTTGAGTTTGTAGTGTTATACCAGTACACTAAAGTTACTGTTAATTGTCATTTCTATTGTTTTTCCTCCTTTGGAAAAGTTACATAATTAATTATTGCATTTTTGCTTTGAGTTTCTAAAATTACAGTGTTATGTTTTGTTGGAGGACCCAAACGCAGTCAGGAGTCAGGCAGAATCACAATGAATTAGAATTTAATGAACAAAATAAGAATACAGACTTAAAAAACTACAGGTAACATGGAGAGAAAACATAAGGGAGCAACACCGGTGAGATATGTGGAGGATAATGTGGATTTTATGATGACTTTAAGAAAACCAGCAGTATAAATACAGGGGAGATGATGGCTGTGACATGGGACAGGATAGTCTGATTAACAGAATGTGGAACAGCTGTGGGGGACCATGAACTGAGGTGCTGAGTGTGAATTAACACAAGAAAATACTACTAATAACTGAGCAGGATGAAGATGCTAAAACACAGGACTGAGTAAAACAATCACTAAACAGAACACCAGAATCTACTACACAAAATAAAGCCAAAATGGCACAAAACCCCAAAGCCAAAGGGAATAAAACTAAGTCCAAGTCCTAAGGACCATAACAAACAGTCCATTTTTCACACGAGCCATAATCACATGAGCCATTTACCTTTCACCCCTTAGATTACTTTGTGATTTATTATGTCTTTATGTAAAAATGACTTTCACAGAATAGCACTAGCTGTGTGACAGCTAATTCAGTTACTAACATTTATCATGTTGTCCTTGCTCCAGATTAAGGACACCCTCCTCTTAGCCTGGGAAACTGATAATGTGTAAAGGCTTGAGTTTCAGTTGCACAGACTGAATGTATTTGGCTTCTCTCCTGTTCAAACAGAATTCAGACCAATCACAAGCGTTCATGGGGTCGATTTCATATGATGGCCATGATGCTTAGGTGCTCAGCTTTATGGCACTGTTTTGTTGTCCTATCTCAGGGTTCTGGTACCTGAGCAGCATGCAGGTCTTCAGCCTCTTCAAACAGACTCCTAAGAAATTTGACCAATGCTTATTTAAAATGAGAACCGACTTTTCAAATAAATGCCCTAGGAAGGAATAGTTTTAGCTGTCCTCTGTCTGCAAGTTTTCCTAAATTTTTGAAGTCAGAAATCCTCTGTAACCTTTGATCCTTTTTGTAATGCTAGATGTTTTCAATGCAAAACCTAAAAATAGAAATCAAAATAATGGTTTACTTTCAAAATAAAAAACGTTCATATATATTGTATTTATAAAACTTGATAAGTTATCTTTTTTTGTGGCTCTAGAAAATATTTAATTATGTTATTTACTTAGTTTGACATTATTTGGCATGTTGCTTCGATGGTTGTTTGCACACCTGCTTCTTGATTTAATTTCTGCAAAAGGACTTTGTGTTAAATTTGCTTGTACGAAAAGTGCACTACAAATAAAGTCTGATTGATTGATTAATTAATGTTGTTAGAACATGACAAGACACAGGTTTCTCCTTGGCTCTATTTGTTAACTAGAGGACTTTACATTTACAGGCCAGACATTAGTATTTAATGTTTTTCCATCTCTCTCGTTGTGTGTGTATTTGTGTGTGCAGGTGGTTTCTCAGACAGTGAGTCTGGTGGACCTGTCCTGCTACAGCCTGGAAACGGTGCCTGAATATCTATTTTACTGTCAGGATCTTACCCACCTCAACCTGCGGCACAACTTTATGAGGCTGCAGGGACCTGGTAGCCTGCTCAACCTCCCCAGGTATTCAGAGGATTAGACATTAGGACATGTCAGCTGGAGAACCAGAATGAGAGTTAGTGTGCTTAGTGACTGTTTTACATAAAGACTATGTTTTAGTACAGTTATTCTCGAACCTTCTAGAAGTACAAACGTAGCCTGTACTTAATTTTCCAGATACCACCACATGGACAAACATGCACAACAAAACAGGAGCTGCATCTAGTATGATTAGTACTGCATGATTGATTGAAGGATATATTTTAACTATGCCATCAACTTTTACTCAGAGGTTCCAAATAAAAAAAATAACAGAAAGATTCCTTAAATTTAAATTTTATATTCCAACTTGGAATTCAACATGGCTGCTTTGCTTAGTTGTAGCCACAACAAAAAATTGTTTATTTTTACTTTGGACAATCATTTTCGCATTTTGTATACTGTACAGCCTGGTTTAGTGAACATGTTGAAACAAAATGCAGAGAAATACATTTTTATTAGCTTGTGTCAACCTGGTCACAACAATTAGCAAGTGCCACTGGTTGTTAAACGTGGAACCTGAACACAGTAATGTTGGGTTTATTCTCTGCTTACTTTGTACTGGAAATTCTCAAACATTTCTCCGCTGCACTGTCGAAGCAAACATCAGTGTTCTTGAACTACTCATCTTTTTAGCTTTTGGTGCTCAGCCACTTTACATCACATGGACACATGG
This sequence comes from Crenichthys baileyi, assembly GCA_036173005.1. Classification (NCBI taxonomy): domain Eukaryota; kingdom Metazoa; phylum Chordata; class Actinopteri; order Cyprinodontiformes; family Goodeidae; genus Crenichthys; species Crenichthys baileyi. Next base: position 15,773 of record JAHHUM010000521.1, on the reverse strand, counting down.
TCTCATGGAAAAATACTCTCTTAAACAGTAACAGTTTTACAGCAGCGTGTAACTCCTACCACCCTTCCACAGTCATTGCATTACTGGCTTCCTACACACCTCTTTTAGCATTACCCTGTTTATATTTCTAATACTCTGTATGTGTGCCTGTATAGAGCTTAAGACTCCCCCTGATTTATATTGGAAATGTGAAAAGATTTTTATCTGCGTGTCATTCATTACCGAGAACAGAAATTTAGCTGCTGTTTATTTCTGGTCTGGTCGTTTCTTAGTGATGTTTCATTACAGTGGTTTTAATTAATTATCAGTAGCCCTGTTAGCTCCTGTTGTCTGCCTTCAGGGCCACTGGTCAGCTCCTCGTGTGTAGATTTTACCATTAATGAATACAAAACATTTAAAGGGTCACACTGAGATACTTGCTGAGAACCAAACTTGTACTTTTAGGTGTTACTGTGTAAAATTCCTGATGCATTTTCCTATTAAATACACAGCTAAAATGATTTAAATCCAGGCTCAAGTGTCAAAAAAACATGCCAAGATACCATAAACCCATTATTTATCAATCAAAGATGAAGTCAAGTCTATTTATTGTTCATCAAATGCATTTGTCAGAACACAACTTTGTCCACGTTTTTATAATTATGGCTTTACAGTGGTTGATTTGAATTATTTTTAATGTTTCACCATACAAGAACCTTTTCCAGCATTTTAAACAATCTTAATCATATGGTTCAGCCCTAAAGCTCTAATAATAGCACAGAATCAAAAGAAGGACTTTATTTGTCTTGTCAATGTCAAGACAATGTTAGAGCACATTGAGGCCTTTTCTCTTATATGTGCATGATAATTTTGCGAAAGATCCAATCAAAGTACATATTTTGAATAAAGAAAAAACAGAGACGTTTTGAAGGCTACACAAGTGTTTTTTTCTTCCTTCTCTTAAGGTTCTCCCAGCTGAAGAGTCTGAACATATCTCACAACCGTCTGGGTGTGTTCCCTGAGTGTGTGTGTGAAATCCTCACACTAACCGAACTGAATCTCTCCTGCAACAATCTGCACACCATCCCTGTTCAGATTGGCAACCTTCAGAGGTTAGAGACGCACATACAGCACACATGAAATTGAAACATGAAACAATACATGATTTGCATTGTTAACAGCACAAAAAATACTGCACAGCACATGAGAGAAACAGTTTTAACCTGTTTGATAGCATCATACTGCCTGTTTAAAAGGAAGGATACAATCGTAGGCAGTGGTTCCACTGATAAACACTGTTTTCTCATCAAATTCATATAGCCACTAATGTTTTACAGAATTTACATTATTACATTCAAATCACAGCAATTGCAACTCCCTGCATTTTCTGCATATATATTTGAAATTTAAAAGGCATACAGAAGCTGACTATTCTTCTGGCTTTGGAATAATATCAATTCTGTTTTAAAGTGTAATCGCTGTCAAGAGTTACAGTTCTAGAACACTGATTTGTTATCAGCTCGCCCTCCTTTCTGCTCGTCTCCTCTGCTTTAAAAGGGCGTAAACACAAAACTCTGACTTGTAAAATTAGCTTAAAGTTTGTTATTATTGGTTATTTACTTCTGGAGTACTTGTTTTACAACTTGTAAAGTATAACCGCTCTGACTGAATGGTTGTTCATGATGTTATTGCCAAAATTCACAGATATTTTTTTTCTCCGTAGTAGCCTCTCTTTCTCTAACACATTCAGTGTCTGAACAAGCCCTCAGTCAGTTTTCCAAAGCAGCAACACTCCAGCAGTAGGAGGAGGGACCTTCTCGTCGTCAGTGGACGTACAGCACTATAAAAAAGCATTTGCCCCCTTGGAATGATCGTATCTGGTGACATTATTTTTGAATCTGGCCTCTGACCAGTGTATCTGCTCTGTATAGGAAGTTGCTCAATAAGCATTTATCCCAACGGCTGAAAATCCAACATCTCTCTGAAGTACAACAAATAAACAATGCTTTTTTATCCTTTCCATCCCATAGCCTGCAGACACTATCCTTGGATGGAAACCACCTAAGCTTGCTACCTGAAGAGCTCGGCGGTCTGTCTCAGCTCAACAGCCTGGGGCTCTCCTTCAACAACTTCTCTCTCATCCCACCGGTGCTGGAGAGACTGTGTGCAGTGGACAAGCTGGCCATGGCCGGGAACAGAGTGGAGAACTTGGAGCTGTCCACGCTGGTCAGGATGGTCCACCTGAGGAACATTGACCTACGGTAGGTTCTACTCTGTATGTCTTTACTTTCCTTTCTTCTCTATTAACCACCATTGTTACTGTGTGACCTTTTTGTATCAGTACGTAATGTTTAAAGGGAATCTCTGTGTGTCAGACAAGTAATTATTATTTTTGCCCTTTTTTAATTTCTTTTCAAATCTTTGATAGAAAAATAAACATCCTGTTACAAACTCCAGCCTGAACCTCAACTGCTCCTGCGTTCCTCACAGCTCCTCAAAGCCTCTTTTTAACTAAGATTTATTTATAGATGCCAGATGTGCTGTGAACAAATGCCTTTTACTGCTTTGCCCCATTTCACATCTACATTAACACCTGGGAGCTGCCAACCACAGTCATGTTTTTTTTTTTTTGTTGCTACTATTCAGTATCCTACTGTTCTGCACTTAAACAGTGGGATACTAAGTGCCTTGCTCACTGGGGCCTCTGTGACAGGTAATAAAGAAGACGAAAGCCGTTCTCAATGAATATCCTACAGCTCTGGGGATTAAACCAGCAACCAGTACTCCGCCCACAGCCAGATAATGACTTAACCCTGGGGCTTGAGCTGTGGTTTGGCCCCAGCGTGCTGCATTTATGGGGACAGAGTTGCATTTGTAATGGATTAGTGGGCTGGCAGCTCCCATAAAAGGCATGTTGTAGTTTATTAAAATGAGTTATGGGATCTACAGAGAGCCTTGATCAGAGCAAAGCGCCTAACGTGGCAGTCAAGTACTCACCGCCTTTCTCCTCTGTGTTTGTCTAGACTGACATAGGCATAACATTATGACCACTAACTGAAAACCTAGCAGGTGCTCATTTTGCTACCAAGAAAGTTTTGACCTGCTTAGCGTTAGGGTCTCTGTGGACTAGCGGTAACAAGTAAGGATGTGTTATTACTCAGCAAAAGTAGTTAGGTGGTTGGAAAGCATTAAATTAATTTCCATGTGAATGCCAGAATATAAGTTTCCAAGCAGAACATTGCCCTGCAACAAGGTATGCAGTAGTCATAATGTTATGGTCCATTTGTTTGGTTATACTTCTGTTATTCTGCTCTTTGTTGAAGATTTGTCCTGTTAATAATTATCTAAATTGGCTTCCCTTCCATTTTCCTGCAGACATGTTGAACTTGCCATGCTTTCAACATTCAGCTTGTACTTCTGTCCATTAAATGCAGGCTGAACGGTCTCCGGTGCATTAAATGTGAAACTCCAGATCCACTGAACCACGTGACCCAGCTGGACCTGCGGGATAATTGCTTGGAGTCACTCGACCTGAACTCCGTCTGCAACCTGGAGACTCTGAACTGCCAGCGGAACCAGCTGGGGACACTCACACTCAGCGGTTTCACATTGCGCATGCTTCTTGCCAGCAGCAACCGTGAGTCAAACAGAGCGTCAACTGGCCTCTATTATTACCTCCCTGTGTGTTCAGGCTCTTTGCTGTGATGATTCATTCAATTCACCGGCCCACAAGAGACAGAAACGATGCAGATGTTTCACTGATGACGATTGGTGCCTTTATCTTCCTACAGGCCTTACGACAGTCAACATCTATCCAGTCCCGAACCAGCTGACACACATGGACCTTTCACAGTGAGTTCTGCACAAGAATAAGGTGTGGATGTTGAGCCGCAGAGATTTTCCAAAAGGCTCTTATGTTCCAAAATAGTTATTTTAATTAGATTGGAATTGCACAACATCTATGGGGAAAGGTTTATGAAAGTATTCAGTGAATATTTTGAATGTATAGATTGAGTCTGAAAAGTCTGAATTTCGACATAAAACCCAGACTTCTTCACATTTGCACTTGTATCTGTGCTTTAAGGGGTTTTCATTTAACTAATTATGTTTTGCATGCTTTCTCTACTCTCTATTTGTTTTTGTTTCATTTTGAAATTCGGGTCTACTAGAGTGCTTTATTAGAAACAATGATACTTCAGCCTGAGAACAAGACCAGTCCTGAAAGTAATCAAGTCTGTTTGATTCTAATACAATGTTTCACCATAGTTAGTTACTAGAAGGTCAAAAGTTCTGTCTTTGATTTAGTTTCAATTTAATTCGGTTTATTTATATAGCACCAATTCACAACACATGTCATCTTAAGGCATTTTACAAACAAAAAGGCAATACATGCATACAGACATACAGACAGATTCCAAGTAAAGAACAAATATTACAAATTGATCCTAGTTATTAAACAATTAACAGCTTTAATAGCCTTAATATGAAAGTTTTGTTATAGGACTGGAATGTAATTTCGAGGTTTTAAATGTAGTTTTCATAAATAATATACTTTCTAGCTTTTTCCTCTTAAACTTAAATCAGTTTAACTCAGGGTGTTATTAAGAATACAATTAATCCCTGCTCATTTTTTAAATTTAAGAGCAATTAATTCTGCTAGGACTCTATTTTTCGGTAAATATGTGAACCTATTGACATGAATAGAACATTATGTTTACATGGCATTAACATTAGGAGCATAATATATGGTGAATCAAAGTTGGAAAAATATCCCTTTTGATGCCACTGTGTTTATCAAGCAGGTTAAAAATATTTTGAATGTTACACATGTTAAGTTAAACAATCAAAGTATTTAAAAAAGTTTCTTCCATCTTAACAGTTCCAAACTGGTGCATTGGGCAAAAATGCTAAATCAAGCCCCCAAATCAGCCTTATTCTTGCGTTTGATTGTTAAATTTAGTCTTAGAGAACATATATACTTATCAAATGTATGGAGGGCTCAATATGCAGAGTAAATATAGTCACAAAGAAAAGCAAAAAAAAAAAAGAGATGAAAAAAAAAAGATGTGAAACCTTTCACCGATTGAATGAAAACAAAAAAAACATATGTCATAATTATATGTTTCATAAGTCAGAATTAATAACTTTAAATTTAATAATGACTGTACATTTCAAAATTAGGACTTTAAAACTGAAACTATGCTTCATTTGTTTTCTTTTAGGTGATGCAAATGGGCTTCCAATTCATTTATATTTCAATATGAAATGAATATGAATGGCAAAAATGTATGTCTTTATTTAATTTGTTTCATTAAGCTGCTGATGAGTTTATTTTATCAAATTATGCAAGATATCAGTTTTTAACTGCCAGATAATGAAATTTGAAGCTGTCTCGGAAAAAGGGGCAAGAGCAATTCTACCGCCACAAAATGAAAATAAATCTCAGTGGCCTGTGTATAATTCTGGTCATAAGAGGGTTAAAAGTGGAATAAATCAAAACAACAACTGTGCCCAGTCTGAGTGTTTTTGTTTTATGTGTGTTGAGACAGGAACCTGTTGGAATACCTTCCAGACTGGGTGTGTGACTGTCGAAAAATCGAGATGCTGGATGTTACGCACAACCAATTGTCTGAACTTCCTTCCAGGTTAGAACATTTTTTTTTAAATCAGGACTCGTGAACTTTTTAGTGCTCATATTCTACCATCTCATAATTTGAAACGATTTAGCTTTTGAACCTATTTCAAAAAGTGTTGCATGCATTTGCATATTCACCCTATTTTAGTCTGACACCTTTAAATTAAATCCAGGGCAACCTATTGCCTTCAGAGGTCACATAGTTTGTGTTAAACCATCATCTGAAACTGGAAATAGTATGTAACTATTGCAACCCTACCAAGACATAACCGTCTACCTAAACGGACAGGCTGCACAATAAGCTGTCATGACATAAAATAATATACAAAAACTCAGGAGCAGTGCGATAAATATAAGGATTTCATAAAGAAGAGGCAAAACATAAGACCACAGGACAAGGAACATCGGGCATAGAGTATTATAACGAGAGAAACCAGCGAGGAACAGATAGAAACCTAGGAGTATATATACTGAGGCAGGGTGGAAAAATGACAGGTAAACCTAATCAGAAGAAATGTGGAACAGCTGAGGCAGAACAAAGGGGGAGCAATCAGTGGAAATGTGGAGCAGCTGCCAGAATGAATGGGTAAACAGAGCAGAAACAAAAGAATCACATTGATTAAATAAGAAAAACACTCAATAAAAAGCATAAAGAAATAGCTCAAGAAAGCAAGACCTAAGAGACATAAACAGCTAAGAAATTGTCAAAATATACACCGAAATGGAAAATAAAAACCCAAACACCTGGATATTGTGAGATAAGTGTCAGGGTCGAGGGTTTGGAGGTAGGTTCGGACCAGAGCGCAAAACATGTCGAGGAGGCCGCATGATGAGTGATTAAGTTTTAATGGTTAATACTGAGTACAGGCAGGTGATCCAAGGCGAACAGGTACAGGTGGCAAAACAGAAAACAAAGCACTAGGAATCGGGAAGAATGCAGGGGAGTTGACGAGAGGCACCAGCGAGGAACAATGAAAACCAGGAAGCTAATATACTGAGGGATGTGGAGTATGAACCCATGAAACAAGGAGACAGGTAATCAGGGGAAATATGACACAGGTGTGGAACAGGCTGTGGGGAGACTGAGGGGAATGTGATTAATAAAACTAATGAGCAGAGGAAAGGCAGGGACATGAGGAACTGAGCAGTAAAGGAAACTGGACTAAACAAAACCTGAGGAAACTCTGACCTAAAAGGAAAATAAACCAACACATGAACACAAGAATCTACAAAGTAATAAACTAACAAAAAACCCAAAATGGCAGATCCTGACAATAAGATTAATCATAGAAGCAATCAAGAGGGCCCCGGTGACTCTGGAGGAGCTGCGATCCACAATTCTGTTGGAAGACAGAATAACTATTAGTCCTGCACGCTACAAGTCTGGCCTTCATAGAAGAAATTGATAGTAAAAGACTGCATATCACTACACATCCTCTCAAACATACCATATTATGGTGGCAGCATCATGCTGTGGGGATATTTCTCTTCAGCAGGGACAGGAAAACCAGTCAGAGCATATTCATGTTTTAGAATGGCATAGTATAAGTCAAAACCTAATTCCAATTGAGAATATGTTGCAAGACTTGGAAATGTATGTTTGCAGATGCCCTCTTTTCAATCTAATTGCATTTGAGCAGCATTGCATAGGAAAATAGGCAAAAATGTCAGTCTGTAGATATCCAACGCTGTAACTGCAGTGAAAGGCGGTTCTGCAAAATATTGACTCATGAGAGTTGATAACAAATGCACTGCACACTGTTGATATTTTTATTTGTAAAAAAAAAAATCAAAATTATGGACTGATTTGTGTTGGTCTATCGCTGTAATGTTTGTTGCTCTAATGTGACAAAAGGTTAAGAAGTTTGCAAGGACCTGCATTTGCTTCAGAGTTCTCTGTCAAGCTTTGCAAATGTTGACATTTATAGTTTAGAAACATCTACATCTGCAGCTGAATATATCTTTATCCTGATTTCTCTCTTTAATGTCTTTATTAGATTGCTGAACAGTTTGAGTTTGAGGAAGCTGCTGTCCGGGAACAATCATTTGCAGAGAGTGCCCGACCTCCTTGACCATATTCCAATGGAAGTCCTTGACCTTCAGCATAACAAGCTCACCGACCTTCCCGAGAATCTCTTTTACAAGGCCTTAAAGTTAGTCTCCCAACCTTCTAAGGGGCTTATTGCCCTCAATTTTGTTATGATGGTATTAATTATCCTTCATCCACAGGTTCCTCTGTTTTACAACTTTTTACCAGCAGTCTGACATGTTTCTCTGTACGGTTACTGTAATGCACCTCCAAATAGAATGCACGGAGCGAATGTCAAAATCAATGCAGCATTCCCAACCATAAAAGAAGCATCTTTTGCTTCCTTATTTCCTGCGTGGTAAACCACTTAGCACCCATTAGATGTTGAAATTGCTCTGATGCACTTTACTGTCTCTAATGTGGAGACTTTATGGCAGCGACTTCTAAAAGAAAAAACACGTGTCTCCTGATATGTTTTCTGAAGTGTGAAACATGCACTGAACTAGAGCTGTGTTCAGGACTGATAGAGGAAAAACATAGAAACTCAAAAGATTATCACTATTTGTTTTACTTTTCTTCGTGTAGTAAAGAGCCACACAGCTTGCAAGATTTTAAGTGTTTATAGTGGTTACTCAGCCAAGACTGTTTAAAAACATGACAAAGTTCATATTTTACTGCATCAAGTTTAATTACTTCTTACTGTGTGATACACACCAGTAATGACTTAAAAACGTCTGTTACGTAAGAACTACTGCATTTCAGATTACTGCCACCTTTCACTATGCAGCTTAATGAATTTTCAAATCAGTCTTCAACTTGCTAGAATGTTTGCCTCTCTGATTAACTGTATCTTCTGCAGAACATTTGACATAAGAAGGAAATGATCAAACCTGAGGGTCATGTACACCTCAGTCACCCTAAAAGTCTGTTCCTGAGATGAACTTTGCCTTCCTTTCTAACCAGTCCTTTTGATTTGCGCCTTTAAACTAGGTTTTGTTGTCAATGCAAGAAACCTTGTAAATATTTTTTTTAGTTGCTAAGTGATTTGATATACTAAAATTAATAAAGAATGATTTATCACATGATCTTAGTCTAAATGTAAGCCCTAAATTATTCATACCCCTAGCAGATTTTGGGTTAAACTGATTTTCATTTAACCAAGACGTTTTTTTCTGATAGAAAATGAGAAAAGCATCATTCAAAAGAAAGTAAAACTATTACGTTTTTATTTAAACTTTATGAAAAAATGGCATGTTTCGAAAGTTATTAATACCCCTTTAAACAATCAATGGAAAAATTTTTGATTGCGATTACAGCAACCAGACCATTCTCATTAGTGCTGACCAGCTTTTTGCATGTTTCCATTGGTTTTTTCATAATTTACCTTCAGTAATGAGCTCTCAGTCTTTTCTTGCAGGCCCACTCCAAAATGTTAATATTACTTCCATTCAGAGGAAAGAGGTTGACAAAATTAACAAATTACTTCAAATCTGAATTTGCCTGAGGTATGAACAATTTTGGGCTTAACTGTAAATACGGGTTATTTCACTTTAAGATGTTTTTCAACTGATAGTGAGTTTAGTGATATATCTTACACCACTCTATTTAAGATTTTGTCCTGTATTACACTTAGCATCCCAATAACTTGTATAATGTAGTTTTACCTGAACTGTACTGAACTTCAGATGTTTGGTAAAAATGGAAAATTTAGAGGCATTGCTCAGTGCAAATTACTAGTAAAGGATCTAAATAAATAAATACATTTCAACTTTCTTGACAATAAAAACATAAAAATCCTGAAGCTAATTTAAATAAACAAACCATACAGGCATACAAGGCAGTAAAGTCATTCTTTGTAACTTAGTCCAATGAAAAACCATAAAAACTCAAGATCCTCGTCTCTACTGGAGTCAAAAGCCACAGAGTAAAGTTGGGTTTCCTAAATAGTCTTTGACTCTTATTTGTATCAGTAAGAAACTCCATATCTTTGGTAGTAGCACCTGAAAAGGCATGATCACCACTCTATGTGATTGGACCTGGTAAGGTTGTTGAACCCTAGTATTCTTGATTATGCTATAATAAAAGGTCCTTAACAAAGGATAGAGCTGAACCCAGAAGAAACTTGAAAATCAGCTATAAAATCTTGAGATCAATTGTATGAGCAATCAGAAGCCAATTGAGTGAAGCTAACCAGAGTTATAGGGTTCACCATAATACACCATTTTTTAGTTATTAAATGGTTGTCACGTAATACATTTAGACTTACTGTATATATCTGGAATGTACTGTTAGATGTGTTTTCTTATATAAAACTCTTTTAGTGTTTAACCCTTTCTCTCTCCTAGACATGGCGATTGACTGAGCTTTTACTGTAACTAATTATATGTGCTCTCTTTCAAACTCTAACCTTGAAAACTGGCTCAGAGTTTATATGTTCTTTCTTTCTATGTGAAACGACTAAAGGAGCTACATCCATTAACATTTGCTTTTCCTTCCCATAGAAAGTACTCCTGGATCAGTGCTTCTTTGTTCTCTTTTTGTCTCTGCTCTGTTCTCTCAAACCCCCAGTCGGTCGTGGCAGATGGCCGCTCACACTGAGCCTGGTTCTGCTGGAGGTTTCTTCCTGTTAAAAGGGAGTTTTTCCTCTCCACTGTCGCTACATGCATGCTCAGTATGAGGGATTGCTGCAAAGTCAACGCCAGTGACTGTCCACTGTCTCTACATGCTCATCCGGGAGGAGGGAATGCTGCAAGTCACTGACTGGATGCAATCTGCTGGGTTTCCTTAGACAGAAAAACTTTTTATCCAATTTGAATAAATAACTAACTCTGACTGCACTGTTCAATGGTTAGGACTAATTGTATTGTATGTACCTGACTTTTGTAAAGTGCCTTGAGACGACATGTGTTGTGAATTGGCGCTATATAAATAAAAAAAACTGAATTGAATTGAATTGAACTGAATTATATTAAGCAATAGCTCTGGCTATTTGTCTTTTTGATGTAGGATCAAACATCAACATATGTTAAAACTTTATCAATACGTCATACTTCTGAGTTTGAGGTATTGCAGTAAGAGTTCTGCATCCACTGCCTGTGCTGGCAAGCCAAATCTGTTCTTAAATTGCAGTCAAATAGTCGCCCAAGCTGCACTTTGGTAACTACTGTACTGGAGGCTGCCTCTCAACAGTTCATACTCTTATTTGAGCACATTGACCAGTAACACTTAAGGTAGTGAGTAGCAAGTGAATAATGCATTGACAATGAAAACCTCCTGGATGGTTGCTAATTCAGCTGACAGACTCCCACTTTTTTCCCTCTTTAGGCCATTTTTATTTTATATCTTGTGAAATCTGTTAGTCGGTTTCCGTTGAGTCATGACAACATTTTGATTTTGGGAGTTAATCAAAGCAATGCACATACATGGAAAAGTATTGTATTGCTGTTTATTTTTCAATGTCCGAATAAATGAATGATATTATGTCTGCAACATCCTGCAGCTTTAGCTAGCTATAAATATGCAAGGTGGAAGAAATAGCAGGTCATCTTTTTCCTGCAGGTTTACAAAGTTCTGATCATAACACTTTCTATATTTATGTAACTACATTAGTATTTTAGCTTTAACTTGTGATGTGGTGAACACAATGGGTCGTTTTACTCCTAATCTTTATGTATTTCTTATGTTGTTTTGGTTTGTTTGTCTTCCTAGCCTGAAATACTTAAATGTGTCAGCCAACGCCTTGGAAAGCATTCCCCCCAGCAGCCAATCAGAGGAGAGCCTCAGCACTCTACAGGAGCTCTACCTGACCGGGAACAACCTGAATGAGAACTGTGGTGCCTTGTTGGTCGGACACCAGAACCTGCGGATCCTTCACATCGCCTACAACCAACTGCTCTCCTTTCCTGCCAGGTGTGTTAGCTAAGATCACAAACCATTATCCTTTTTGGAGACTGTTTAAACTGTGTTTAAAGTCTCAAAGAAAAAAATTCACCATTATTAATTTGTTAATATAACTTATTGGGTTGAACCAATTTTTTATTTTGTGTGTTCTGGTTGTGTTTTAATGTGTTATGCTCCTGTTTCCAGTAAGCTGAGTAAACTGGAACTGCTGGAGGAGCTAAATTTAAGTGGGAACAAGCTAAAGACGATCCCCTCCACCGTGTCCAGCTGTAAGAGGCTGCACACTCTCACAGCACTCTCGAATCAAATAACCGTCTTCCCAGAAATTCTCAACCTGCCTGAGATCAAGGTCAGACTTATTTCCTTTGATATTTCAACACTGCAAATACCAGACGGTTGTCCTCACCATGTTCCAGTTCATATGTGCTTTTTACATTCAGCTTGTAGATTTGAGCTGCAATGAGCTGACTGAAATTCAACTACCTGACTCCCTCCCTGCCACGCTGCAAGAGCTGGACCTTACCGGCAACAGCAGCCTCACGCTGGAACACAAAACCCTTAATCTCTTCAGGTGAATCACTACATCCAGAGGCTGCTGACACCATTTTCATTTAAAAGTTTGTAATTAAAGACTTTTAATTCTGCAGCCTTGAAATGCAAATCAGAATACCAAAATAGATAATAGTTCTGGCAAATGAACAATGAGGAAAGAACATTGCTTAAAACACAGGCATATAAACAGTGAATCAAAAACATTATTTGGAAACGTTGTCATTTCCCAAATCACCTTTTTGTGTTGAATTGTTTTATGGATTCAGCACACACCTTTTTCTGCAGTGTTTCCAACTATTTTCTCTTTTTTTTCCCTCCAGTCACATTACCACGCTGAAACTAGACCAGAAATCCACCCTGACACCCGGAGACTCCCTGGGCTCCTCGACTCTCTGGAAGCACGGATACTCAGAGATGAGAGGCCAAAGGAATAAGTGTGTTCTGCTTTTTCCCCAAGATTTATTTTATTTACAATAAAGAATACGTTATTACTTTTTAGACCGCACTTATTCTAACAGAAACTGAATAAATGAAACCACTGTAGAATCCAAAAATCTGCTTTAATGAAGGACACAAGTTCAGATGGATCCTTGTCAAATATTGTTGCCTCTTATCCAGTCTTTATATGTCAAGCTTTATCCTTTTTCCTTGTGACGTAGCAAAATATCAGTCGATTCCTAAATGGGTCAGTGCATATAATACAGCACTGTGCAAACGGTTTCGAATTAGCCCTAGTTTTTTTCCTTTTTCCAAGGAGTCATCCTGTTTTCAAACCATTTAAAGTGGGATGCAACTAAATTAGTAAAAGCAAACCACTTTACTCAAGCTTGAACCTTTTCATCTAGTAAACTTCTGTACCTTCCACCAAAAGTGTACTCAACCCTATGAAAGTTAAGTTTTAACAGGCCTTGCAGTAAAAATATGTTGAGTTGATCAATGGAAACCAAAACTAAAGCCCTTTTCACGTCATAATTCCACAAAAAACACGCAATCAATCCATCGAGATTACGGGCCCTGTGTGCTTTCAAAGCATTCTGTTCAGATTGAGGAACTAAAGGGGCATGGCTTACAACTCACAGCATTCCCCTGACCATTGTCTGAGGCAGGCGGTGGAGTTTCAGAGGGCAATTCCCCAAACGGCTCAAGTCTATGTAGCGAGTCTCATGCAGGCTGTTTTAATTTGTTTAGTGCTTTAAATGTTTGAGCAATTTTGTTGTGCAACATCATCAACAGGTTACCTGCGTCAGATTCTGCTGAGCAGCATTTTTATGAGATCAGAGGGAAATTCAGAGCTCGTATTGTGGGTTGACGTCCACCCACCAATATTAGGCAACTGATTTAGTGGCAGTACCTTTTAGTTGAAAGCAAGCCATAAAGAACGTGTAGATCACAGTATTTAGATGCCAGTCCAACCAGAGAGCCGAGGGGAGGCTTCAGCCTCGGAGTCCTCAACAAGCAGCAACCTGCAACAAAACCCAAAACTGTGCAGTTAAATACAAAACACAAATAGTGGTGCTGTTCAGTGAGTTACTTTGAATTTGAAGCCTTTTTAACTTTGATCCAAGACCCCTGCATGCCTTGCTGCTTCTGCGGGGTCATGGCCACAACAGGTACCCAAAGGGGACCCTGAATCATCTCTTTGTTAATGTGACTATGTCTGTGTGGAACAGGTTGTGTGTTTCTGTACTTGCTGTGGACTGTTTTGGAGATGGTGGCGAAGGGTGTTACGGCATCTTCGATGGTGACCGCAATGAGGAGGTACCGCGACTCTTGCAGTGCACGATGGGAGATGTGCTTTGCGAAGAACTACAGCACTCCAGTATTGACACAGTGTATATGTGTAACACCTTCCTCACCTCACACAGGTAAGACTAAAAATCTGTTCACTGTGTTTGCCGTTCAGCAGAACAGTTTATTAGGAGTTTCTTTCTTGCTGAACAGGAAACTTGGCATGGCTGGACAGAAACTCGGTGCTTCTGCCTTGTTGTGTTACATCCACCGTGAGACGTCCGAGCCTGGGGGCTTCTTTAGCCTTACTGTGGCTAATGTGGGCACGTGCCAGGCGGTTCTGTGTCGTGATGGACGGCCTGTACAGCTCTCAAATGTTTTCAGCTTGGAGAACTCCACTGAGGAGATGGAGAGGGTTAAAGTCAATAAAGCCATTATAACAGAGGTAATACTCACACCAAATAGTTGTATATTCTATATGCGAAGACGTGATGCAATGTTCCTATGGCCCTTTCTTTTCTAGGATAACAAAGTGAGTGGAGTGACGTGCTGCTCCCGCTTGTTGGGCTGCTCCTATCTGTCTCCCTGGGTGCTTCCAAAGCCCTGGGTGCGCACCGAGCCACTCTGTGCCAAGGATGAGTTCCTGATCCTGGGGAACCGGGCCCTTTTTGAGCGAGTGTCTTATCAGGAAGCTGTGTACACCGTACAGGCTGTGCGGGATCCACGTGTTGCTGCCAAAAAACTGTGCTCGCTTGCCCAGAGTTATGGTTGCAAGGACAACATCGGAGCAGTGGTGGTGTCGCTTCATGTTGGTGAGGACAGCTGCACGTGTGAACCGGCGGTGTTGAATGAGGAACTGCGGGGTCCATCCCATGCCCCTGTTCCGGTGTCCGTGACCCCATGCCCCAGCGATCCAGGAAACCTCTCGTCCAGCAGTGGAATCGGTACTGAGTTCAGCAGTGAGACGTCAGCCTCTGAAGTGGGCAGTGAGGCAGGGTCTACTGCTTCGGATGAGCACCCATCCTCTGGCTCTGGCTCTGGCTCTGTGTCTCGCCCAGAGAGGCGGTGCAGCCTCCACCCTGCTCCTACACTCTGTGGGATCATGATGCCAAGTCCAGCTACAACAGGAACCCACCCTGGTGTTTTCCAGCGTCAGCCCTCCAGTGCTACATTCTCAAACAACCAGTCTGACAACGGCTTAGACAGTGACGATGAAGCTCCACTTGAGGGTGTCATTTCTAATGGTAGCAAGTTAGAGGTGGAGGTAGACATTCACTGCTGTGCTTTCCAGCTGCGGTCAGGGGCCCCTGGGAGCCCTAAGGAGCTGAATCTTGAAAATCGCAATGGTAAAATGCGCAGACAGAACAGCGTGGTGGTTTCTGCTACAAACGGCTGTCTGCTGGCTGTATGTGGGAGGGAGAATGGAGACCTCAAGAAGTCACCTTCCACGTCCAGCCTGTTTGGTAAGAAGCTGTCCAATGGTTCTGTGGTGGCCCTGGAGGAGAGTCATAATATTATTGAGGTGGCCCTCGAGGCGCCTAAGAAAAAATCGGGCTACTTCACCGCCCCAGCTCAGCAGGACCCAGAGGACCAGTTAATTGTGCCTCCTGATCTTGAGCAGGAGGTCAGGGAGCAGCTGAAAGGCCAGAGCCTTCTTGTTTCAGGCATCTCCACACCGCCAACACCCACTTGTGTAAAAGATGCACTGTGGGATCATCCACACCCTCATGCATTTGCCTCCAACTTAGTTCCAGGGCCAGGCCTCGTTACCATCCTGCAGCAGGAAGTCTATGATACAGCCCTCTAGGATGCTGGGACCGCCACTTGACTTGAGTTTGGATTGTGTCATTCTGGAGATGTAAGACTATCTCCTACAGCTGGTATAGTTGGAAGAAGCTGCCATTTGAATATTTTTTGAAAAGACAAGAAAAGCCCCTTTTAAAAATTGTC